>BQNB010028930.1:0-53428 GCA_026074375.1 Tanacetum coccineum
AGTGTACCTGTTCCAATGGCTCAGCGTCATTGCCTGAGTCTGCATTAGGAACCTCTTGAATCTTTGCCATGTAACTGTAATCTTTGCCAGTCAGATTGCTCTGCTTGAAGTTGAACACCTTTCTCAGTTTGTTTACACAGCAACATCTTTTCCTTGTGATACGTGGAGTCTCTAACCCGTTTTGGCTTTCTGCATTCCTTAGCATAATGACCAAATTCCTTGCAGTTAAACCACTGTATCCCAGACTGTTGCACTACTGGACCACCTACAGTTTCCCTAGCCCCAACAATATTTACTGCCCTCTGATTCCCAAACTGTCCAGTCTGATTGTCATTCTTGTATGTAACACCCCCAAAATGGGTCGCAGCGGAATATGGGTTGGGGAATGTTACTTCATAGATCAACAGCACGAGATAAGAATCTACCTTTCTCAGTTATTGATCCCCCCCGACGGCCCCTTCTCTTGACCCAGACCCATCACAAACCCCCCCCACCCCTTTAAGCCAAATTCTTATGCATTTCTTAGTCCTTTGGGCTTGTTCAGATCACTGTCTTCTTCAGAAGCTGACTCAGTTGGAGGTGTTTTTATTTCTAAGTAGGTCTTGACTTTTTACCTTGGTCAAGGGTGAAGAGTTTGGATTTGCCTAGTAGTATTATATATATACTATATCAAACGAATCATGATGTTTTGGTGTTTGATAATAAGGATCTTGCATTGTTTGAGCAGTAGCAACAAGTGCTAATGGGTTAGCATTCTTGGCCATTCTTTCAGCACGGAGTTCATTAACTTCCTTTTGGTATTGTTTCAGAATGTCAAAGAGCTTATGATATGAAACTTCATCCAACTTGTGTTGTTGCTTCACAATCGTGACAAATCTTGACCATTCTGGTTGAAGTTGTTGAAGAAATTGAACATTGACTTGCATCGTTGCAACTGTCAAATTGTTTCTGATCATTTCATTCATCATCTTGTAGAATCTTGTGTAGTAAGACTCAATTGTTTCTCCATCGTGAGAGGTGAATTGACCAAACTCCCAAAATAAGTTTGTCTTGACATCTTGAATATTGAGTGATTCACCTTGTTGTAACCTCTCGATGGCTTCCCACATTTCTTGAGCTGTCTGACATGCATCAACAGTTGAGTAGATTTCATCTCCAATTCCAGTCAATATCAAATGAATCGCTTCTTTTTCAGATTCATAATGAGCTTTGTTCTCAGGAGTCATATTCAGAACTGTCTCGACTGATGTTTTTGCAGGAATTTCTGGAGAATCCTCTGTTGCTGGAACAGCTGGTGTAGTGACCATTGTTGGAATATAAGGACCTGTGAGAATGCACTTTCGTAAGGCATCACCATTTGGTCTTGTATCAATGTATCGTAAGAACCGTGATCGCCATTGTGCATATCGTCCTGTTGCAAGCATTGGTGGACGATCCCTTGAACCTGCTGCCATTATGTTGTTGTGCATTTGACTGTCAGTTGTGGAAGTTGCAATTGGAGTCGTCATTGATGAATTATGAAGTGAGAAGGATTTGTAGGATCTTAAGCAGGTAAAGTTATTGTTGTTGTGGATTGAGTACAATTAATGTTCACGGGATTTTACAATTCTTGGATTTAAACCGAGAGAAGAATCGTATCTTTCACGGGATTTTACAAAATCAAGAAAAAACCGTAAAACAAAAATGACTTAATTCGGTTCTAGTTCGGTTGTTATGTAAAGCACCTAATTCGGTTCATGCTTGTTCGGTTCGTTAGTTCGGTTGTCTAGTTCGGTTCTCTAGTTCGGTTCAAACACACACTACTCGTTCGATTGTGCTTGTTCGATGATGCTTGTTCGATGATGCTTGTTCGAACGTAATGGAAAATGCACTCGTTCGATTGAAACAACGAACACTCGTTCGATCCAAGTACAAAAACACTCGTTCGATCCTTGAGTATTTAACTCGTTCGATCCACTCTAGATCGATCCTCCTAGTTCGATCGTTGAAGGATTTCACTTGTTCGATCCTTTAAGTGAGATCTTGTTCGATGGACTCGTTCGATGGTCTAAGTTTTCCCTCGTTCGATTGTTACTCGTTCTTTTCGTCCTTGCGTTTTGCTTAGCCACGCACGAAGTAACCACGATTACAATACAATTACAAACACTAAGTCGAGCCAAATTGAGGTAACCAAATTGAACCACTTTGCTAAAAAAAGAAAAAACTAAACCACGAAACGAACAAAACAACAAAAAATACAAACACGAAACAACCACTAAAACTAACAAAAACTAAACCCACCCGTGGCGATTGATACCAAATGTAGGTAACCTTTAATCACTTTCACTTCATTATGAAACAAGAAATTAAGATGAGAAGAATTGGAAGAATTGTAGAGAGAAGTTAGAGAGAGAAAGTTAGAGAGAAAAATAAGAGTTGGTTAATTCTTACAAAGCAAAACGCAATGAGTTCTTTAGCAAAACGCAATGAGTTCTTTGAGCAAAATGCAATGAGTTCTTTGAGCAAAACGCAATGAGTTCTTTGAGCAAAACGCAATGAGTTCTTTGAGCAAAACACAACGAACTTTAAGCAAAACGCAACAAGTACAAGAGTCACTTTCACAAGTCATTTTCACGTGGTACTCTTTCTTGTCCTTTATACACAAACGCAGCCAAAGTATTTTCAAAACGCAATTGACGAAAAAACTTCCAAACTAGCTCGAGTTCACCCATTTAGCCACGAACTAAGCTATAGACCTACGAAGATAGATGTAAGAACTTGTTCTAGCCACGAAAGTACAAAGATTTAACAACTTAACCACGAAAATATAAATCAAACCATGGTTTTTCTTTGCGTTTTAGTTCGAACCAAGAAGTCGACCAAGAGGCTGGAACATGGGATTCTCCTCAATATTTAGAGGAAGTTTATCTTTGAAGGATTTTGAATCAAGTTTGTTTTGCTCAGATAGAAGTTGTAGATACTTGGCAGGGATAATGAAGTCTTGAACATAGAAAAACTGTTCGTGCCAACCCTCGATACGGGTAATGACCTTAGGAAGCAGATTCGGAATATGTTTTTCAGACCTTTTAGCAAAAGTTAACCACTTACTAGCTCGACACAAATTGAAAAACCCTCAAAAGAGGTCGACAGAGGGCTCATAACCATAAGCTTTGCACATGACAACAAAAGTGGTGAGCTTGGCACAACCAAAAGGGTTGAGCCTCGATATATGAACCTAAAAATATTCGAGAACTTCACAGATGAACTCAGTAAGGGGAAGCCTAAGATTTGCCAGAGAGAATGAATGGGTGTACAACTCGACATACCCAGGTAGAGCATCGAAAATGGTCTGATTAGATTTAGGAAGAATAACACGATATTCAGAAGGAATGGGGCAAAGGGTGAGAAAATCATTGAACTCCTCTTTTGAAAGTTCACAAGTTTGAATGGTTATGGAATCCTTCGCACTCATAATTAAAAAGATAGTGATTATTATCTTACCTTAGAAATAGATGAACATCAAAAAGGAAGATGATGACGGTAAAAAGAAAAGAAGGGTTTATGGCAAAGTATTTATAGGTAACTCTTAATACCTTTACGACCGTCCATGTCTCAAGCATCAGGGAGGGAAAAGTAGGATAAGACATTCACGATTATCTAGGAAGACTGTTGAGTAATCTTCATTTAAAGACTCAACTAACTCCACAACAAGTAGACTTATAATTAAATGAATGCAGCACGGGCCTTTGACATGGCCTACGATTTGGACTACATTTGATGAGTCGAACGCAATGCATCCATAGATGCATACATTACATTCGACTGGGGGGCTTGATGACGTACCCTCCCCTCTGGCTCGAAGGCCTCCCCTTCGAGCTTGAATGGGATCTTCTCCCAATTGTATTTTGAAACCTTCAAATAATTTTGAGTGGCGTAAAATTTTCTTCGAGACAGTTACTAGTATGGGAATCCGCCACGCGAAGGCCCCAAACCCTTCGCGGTAAGGCCTTCGATGAAACTAGGGCAGAGGTCAGACTTGTTCAAGTCAAACACCTACAATCTCTCTCTCCACCAAAGCTTTTCCGCCAAGGTAGAGAACGTGGTATATAGTTCCTGTAATCACCCCTCAAAATGTGGGATACCTCCACGATCACCGGCTTTTGTGCTAGGCCTTATCCCATCCTATTTCTACACATATAAATAGATGGCAAGGTCTCTAGGTATGACTAAGACTTTCACACACTCATACATACTTACATACTTACTTTACATTATAAAAATACATACTTACTCTTACGCTAGAGGTGATTCGCAAGGACACCCCCTGCGCCTCACTCAACAAAGTGTTTCTGTTTGTGTTGACACAGGTTATCCAAGACTTTGCAATCCTTCAAGCATCCCAAGAACTTTTTGATCTCATCGAAACCTAATTGTGCCTATATTTGTACAATCACCAAGGAACTCCATTCTAGGGCCACCAATAAAATCCCTAGTTTATCTACTAGGCAATGCAAAATGGTTAATACTGATCATGAGACACTAAGTGAGCTTAACAATCTCCACGGGGAATTTTTCTATCTGATTCTGATTCTCAGGTAGAAACTACCGAGGTCCTATAGCACAATTTATCTCATACGGAGCAAAATCCACGGGATTTCACACTGCCTTGCACTATTGGTAATTTTAACTTTTATGATATGGCCGATTTAGGAGCTAGTATAAATGTTATGCCTAAGGGAATATTCAACTTCTTGAAGCTAACCAACCTTAGGAAAACCAATATGCTTATAGAAATGGCTGATATGACTAAAAAGGCACCATTAGGGGTGGTTGAAAACGTGCTAGTAGGAATTGATAAATTCTTATTCCCTTCTGATTTTGTGATCATCGATAGAACCCCTAATGAAACCGTTATCCTAGGCAGACCCTTTCTAACCACCATTCATGCCGAAATCCATGTTTTTGACAGGAAGATTACACTTGGGGTAGATAACGATAGGATTATTTTTGACATGGACCATAACTTTACGATCCCTACAGAAAGAATCCTTATGATGAATTTAGTCAGTAATAAGGGACCTAGTCACACTCCAGGAAACCCATCTTCAAAACAATTAAAAACAGATAATTCGCAGGATAGGCAAGAACAACAGGTGAAAAAGAAATTAAGGCTTGACGAAAAAATTCATGTCAAACATTTTTGTAAACCTATCATACAAACTTACAATGGGAAGGTAAAGATGTGGCCCACCTGTGACCCTGACAAGAGTACTTGCGACGGAGGGGTCGAAATCTACAAAAAATCTAGGATCGGGAATTTAAGAATTTGGTACTGTAACCATGATAGTGAAAGAAAAAAATATGAAAGGAGAAGAACTATCATTTCCTGATTTTTTATTAGTCAGATATGGAGGGGGTCAGCTAAATGACTCAACCTGGGGACAAAGTTATGCGGAATGGTATAAGGAAAATTCACATGATAACAAACCTAGGCCTAGGGACTACAGTTTTAAAGAATGGATGATAGTTAAAGTAGGCCACACAAATGTGAACGAATCAGTAAAAAAGGCCCTGTTGAAATCCTGGGTGATCGATTGTTTCGAAGAGGCATTGGATCCTGACAAAGACCCAAGGGGAAGGAGTTTTGATGATTATAAATGGGTATTTGATCTAGAGATTGAGCAGCTAGCCGATGAATATGAATTAGGAATTGGAAAGAAGGGCCATATGCTTGAAATGATATGGGAAAATTGTAAGAATATCCAAGGTAAGGCCAAAGAGTGGTGGTATGATTATTGGTTAGAAGAGGACGAAAAGCTGGAAATGGAGATAAAAAATATGATCCACCTAAGGTTCACTTAGAAACCTTTGAAGTAACCAGATATTCGTTTGATAATGGGAATAGCTTCATTTGTGTTACCAACGAAATCAAAGATACTTTGTCTCTTGGAAGGGAGAATGGATCACGATTCAGAAAAATGATCCGACAAGAAATAAACCTAGGAGAAGGTGCCCACAACGAAACGTAGAGTGGGCATGAGTCTAACTTAAAGACTCGTTAATAAACAAAAGTGCTTGTCGGGAGACAACCCGTCTTTTAATCAATAAATTTCATTTCTCGTATATTAGTTGGTTTGCATGTTTTACCTTATTTTGCAGGTTCCAGCAGCTAGGAGGCAATTCTCGAGACCGTCTCGAAGCGTAATTATGTGGTAGCTTTGCTGATTTAGCAGCAGTTACGGCGTAACATAAAAGGTTACGCCGTAACCAATCTAATTACGACGTAAACCATACAATGGTTGCGCCGTAAACATTAAACTAAAGTTTTTTCCAAAATATATACCACATGATTACGGCGTAACCACCGGAGTTACGCCGTAAACTCTTTCTGCAAAACCTTTAAATTAAGTTTTAATACAATGCTAAACCTTGTACATCTAAATGAACTTTGTGGGTATGTTCTCTGGAAACCCTCACGAGACTTCACTCGTCCACTTGGGCCACCAAGTGGTTTAAAAGGCTTGTTGCATATGCTAAATGCAACCGTGATTCCTACGAAAGTGAGTTAGGTTTGTATTTCTTGTATATTTCTCTTTGAACGATTTTATGCTATTAGTTTGTTTTAGTGATCACAGGGGATATTGAGCTTGCTCAAGATGGAGATTTTTCCGTCAACATATTACATTTCATATGATCAGAAGCAAAGCTCAAGGGAGTTTCTTGTTCTAATTCTACTCTTTTCTATTTATTTCATTTCCTTAATGTACAATAGGGACATTGTACAAATCAAGTGGGGGGATGGGAGTAGAATTATCACTTGACCTATTCTTGCCTTCGATTTTCTAGTTTTCTTTGAAAATTTATGCCGATTTTAAAATTTTTGACATGATTTTCTTACTAAACTAGAATTAATCTTTGCCGAATGCACATTACCCTTTATTATTACTTGGTGAGGTTTAAGCCTAATGTTCCGTTTTCATCTCATTATACAAAAATCCACCAAAATATTGAGTGTGCCGGTAGTATTGTAGACTTTAGAACTTGGCATGTACATCATTTCGAGACCTAATTGATTAGCAGGAATAGATGGTTCGAGAAGGCAACAATTAGGAATTCACCCAAATAAGCCTATATGTGTGTGTTTATCGACTTGTTACACTGACTTGTCGACCTCCCGTGATAAAAACCCTTTTGTTGCACTCATCATTAGTGCAAGATACCCCTAGATCACCCTTGTTTAAGCCAATCTATGTTTTCACCCAATATTATATGTTTCGTTACACCATTTCACCTTAACCAACCCTGTAGTCTATATTTATCCTTGTGTTGAAATTTCTGGCTACCTAAGTCCATGGTTCAGGAAAATGGTCCGAAGATTGGCACTTTCATTGATGACATATTATTTTGATCATGGAAGACCCCCCGGTATTATCACTTTCGATACTGTTTATCTCAAGTGGGGGATGTTTGATATATAAAGGAGTATTGTAAAATAAAAAAGAAAAGAAAAGGTGGTGCAACTATAAGCCACCTAGTGATTAAACTCCTGATGTTGGTAATAAAACCAACTAAGTAAAAAGGTGGTGCAACTATAAGCCACCTAGTAATTATGAGGATGGTGCAACTATAAGCCATCCAGTGAAGAATGGGTTACAACGCTCCGTAAGATCTCGTTATTAGCTAACCCATTATGAAGATATGATCAAGTTTTCGCACTTAAAGACTTACACTATGGATGGACAGTAGCTAGTATTGAATACCTTAGATCATATATGACTATTTGTTTTGTGTTAACACCAATTAAATATTTGTGTTTCTATCTTAACACCAATTAATTGTGTATCTCATGTCTATCTTAACTCTTTATATCACCTAATAAACATGTGTTATGTCACCATGTTGCCTTTAAGAATTGTTTAGACCCTAACTCTAACTGGTGCAGATTTGTGTACTTCTTAAGCTTATGATAGTAATACAATGTATAATTGTAAAGATGTGTTGATCACCCCAATAATAACATTAGACTAGTTGATAGTTTAGTAAATTTGATCCCCTTTTCGTGAGGTGTTGCTTTGATGTTTTTGCATAAGTTCTTTTATTGATTCTTTCTTATATGTTAATTAGAGGATTTTTTATAAAAACATATCCTAACAGTCTACTTGAGGCATGAGGAGTCAAGTGAGGGGCATATTTGTAACTATAAAATATTTGATACTTTTTGTGTCAATTCCCAGAAATACTTGTAATTGTCTTTATAAATACTTGAATTTCGCATACATTTATGGGTTATTTAGTGTTTTCAAGTAATAATGCAAGTATGTGACAAGAAACAGGGAAATATGGACGATTAAAATGAAGATAAATGGATTCTTATGAGAATTACGGAGTAAACTGATATGTGTTTATCAATATCATTTTTCTTTACTAAAATAAGCTAAAATAACCAAAAATACATAGAAAATGCATTGTATATGTGTATTTTGTGAGTTGTATTATGCAGGTAGCGGATATTCAATTAAGGACAAAAACAAAGTCCAAAACGGACAAAATCGAGCACGGGATTGGAAGAGCGTGAGAAAGTGAAGCCGAAGGCATATTCATTCTTATTGGGCCAACCCGTACCCGTTTAATGGGCGAGTCAGCCATATCACATTTGAATGTTTCAGAATTTCCAAGTCAAATCACAAGGCCTTATAAATCCTAATTCCTCATTTCGTTTTTACAATATATAAGTCCAAAATCCCTTTATCCAATCCAAACGCGGCCTAAGTCATATATTGAAAAAAGCCCAAGCCCAATCCTTTGTCCCAAAATCTCATGAAGTAAAAAAAACGCGCCTTGATGACTGTACATCTTACTTCTTTCATTTTTACTAGTACAAGCACAGGGTAAAATATCTACATCCCACCACGCATCAAATCCCTTCTAACGAGACACTGTCTGACACCACTAACCACGCTGCAATCCTGAGGGGCTATGATTGGAGCAAAAACGTGGAAGAGGATCAAGGGCTCTAAATGATTGATTGAGGATTGGTTATGATTCAAGGGTCGAGATTGAAGCTTATGGGACGCTCCTCAAGCCTAGAACCTTCTCTCGTTCACTATAAATAGAGGCAGTCATTTACATAGTAGGGCATCTAGCTTAAGTAGTTTTTAGTAGCTTATTTAGTGTAATTTTAGCTTATTGTCTCTTTATTAATGTAATTTCCTTTTAAAAGCCTTGTAATCTCTTATTAATCAATAAAAGTTCAGTTTTACTTTGAATTGTGTTGTTACTTTATTTTTATGAAAATTCGTAAAATGTGTTTAGAATTAAACTAATAAGCTCAATAAGCTCTCTATTACTAATAAGCTAGTTTTCATTCAGTTTAGCTTTCTAAAAGCTAAACTGAATAGGCATTCACTCAAATCCATTCAAAATTATTGAATAAGCCACTTAGAAGATAAGCCAGAAATGAAAGGGCTTATAGGGCTTATTCAGAGCTTATTCTTTAAGCTAGCATTGTAGATAAGCTCTATAGAGCATTAATAAGTCCTTGTTTAGAGCAGAGGACTAGGTATGTTTACTCTTTCTATTTTAGCTTAAATTCTATCAGCTTATTAAATTGATTATTTTGCTTATTCTTTGTCTTAGTTTGCGTATTTAGTCTTATAGTAGCTTAATGTAATTTCAATTTTAGTATAGGTTAGATTGTTTCTATGTTTAAATAGAATATGCCATTTTTTAGTTAAAGTGCTTATTTAGTCTAGCTTTTATTTAGTGCCTATTTCTATTAGATTTATGCTTATTAGTCCTTAATAATGTTAGTTCTTAATCTGTTTTAATAATCTGAAGCTTAATTTGATATGTCTTAGTTTAAAAATGAAAAATCAAGATTTAAAGGGGTGTTTAGGATAAGAGATTTTAGCTTAGTAAATGTGTGTTTAGTCAAATTCTGGAGTTCAATGATATGATAAGCTCAAATAGTTCTACATATCTAGTTTTTCATAGGCTAGATTTAAGTTTTGTTTAAGTTTTGTAGTTGCTTTATCAAGGCTCAAATCTGCTAGTTCATAAGTTAGTCTAAACTGTTTAAATATTTGGTTCATAAAAGTATTCTGAAGGTGTAGTGTTTTTGTGTTCAAATGAGCTTCTAATGCATCATTGCATTTCTGCTTTGAGTCAATAGCTTTAGTATTAATCTTTTGAGTGATGTGGATAAAAAACAGTCAAGTTTTTGGGTTGTTTTTAAGAGTCTATGTTTGCATATCATTTAGGATAATTTATTAGCTTAATTTAGGTTAAATTTAGTTTCATTCAGCTTATAGTAATATAAGATTAATCTGTTTTGAGTTTTCACATTGCCAAAAGTAGTTTAGAGTCTTAAAACCTTGTTGCAAAAAACCATTTAGCTCAAAAATTCAAAAGATAGTCTAAAAGTATGTAGTCTGTTTTAGTTTGAGTTTTAAGCTTATTTAGTTGTTTTATTAGCTTAATTCTAGTTTCTAGTTGCTTATTGAGTCAAGGTCTTAATCTGTTTTAAGCTTTTAGTCTTTAACTTTGCTTTTTGAGTCTTTGAATTTAGTGTAAGTAGTCATTCAAAATCCAAAAAAAACCAAAAATATTAGAGTATTCTGTCATTTTTATGTCCTTTTTCTAGCTTAATCTCTTAATGAATTTTCTTAATTCCAGCTTATTTGTATCCTTCAAATGTTAATCTAAATCTGTTTTAAGTTTTCTAGCTTTTTCTCTTAGCTTAATTGGTCTTAATTTTAGCTTAAAATCTGTCAAGAGTCCTTTAAGCCTCTGTCTGAGTAAACTTTCTTAATGTTTTTTGCTAATTTTTAGCTTATTTTGATTTGCTTATTGAGTCTAGCTTTTGGTCTGTCTTTAGCTTATTAGAGTTTCTTATTGCTTATTGAGTCCAAAAGGCTCAAACAAATTTAACTAGTTTTCAAGTCTTAAAAAGTCCTAACTGTCACTTTGATTGTCTTTTTTCTAGTTTATTAATACGTTTTAGTATTAAGTCTATTTATAAAAGTTTCTTATTTTTGCTTATTCTATAATTGTTCCAAAAAGAAAAATAAAAAAAATGTTTTTGCAAAAGGTAGGTCACAGGAATCGAACCTGTGACCTCCCTCACACAACACACACGACTTAACACTGTGCCCTTGGGTCTTTTTCATTCATAGCTTGCTTCATTTAATTCTTATACACATGTTCAGTTTTGGCTTATTTAGCTTATTTAATTTTCACAGCTTATTGGTTTGAGCTTATTGTTTCGTTTTTCTTTATAAACCTTAGGAATAGTATCTCGTATTTTTATAAATTTTCTCAAAATTTTAGGATTAAATGTAGTATTTTTAATTTATCTTTTAGTATTAATTAGTTTAAAAAATAGTTTTAATTAGTTTAAAAGTTCAAAAAAATATTTTATGTTTTTAAAAAAATAGTTTAATACATTTTAGTTTAGAAATTTTCATTTTAAGTTTTTTGAGATTATTTTGATAATTTTTGTTTATCCGTTAGTTCTTTAGTCGTTAATTAATCGTTAAGTGTTTAATTATCGTTAGAATTTAGTTGCGCTTTTAATTCTAGTTTAGCGTGCCTTTTATGTGCTTTCCTTTGCGTTTTTTTGATTTAGATCCAAAATCAAAATATTGCATATTCAAGCAGCGGATCACAACCGAAAAACAAGGTTTTCTAATTCCACTTCGCTCGGGATACGACATCTGGGAGATAAAATATTTTTTGTCCACAAGCAAGTTTTATATCAAACGGGATACTCTATATATTATTACTTATTTGGTAATTTAGGATATATATATTTATATATTTTATATATTGACTATAAATATTCAAATAAGTTTTTGGCGCAGTTGCCGGGGAAGTGTGTAACGATTATCGAGTTGAAGTTTGAAGATTGTGATTGGAAGATCCTTCCGTAAAAGTTATCGTTTTTTGTGAATATATATTTTTCATTTTCTTATAAAACTAAAAAATCCAAAAACATTTTATTTTTATTTCCTAAAGTATTCAAAATACCAAAAAAATAAATTAAAAAACCCAAAAATAGAAATCGTGTTGTCAATTGTTTAATCGGCTCACCTTTAGTTTAACAAACTATAAGAGAGGTTTAAGGAGGGTTGATCCTATGAACTTCAACCCGAAAGGAGAAGGTTTTTAAAACGCTTCGCGCTTACCCGCTCCTCCGCTTCTTTGTGCGTTTTCTAGAGAGCTACCGTGAATGTTTGACTATCGGTTTACAAAAATATTTTTCTTTTAAATTTATTTCTCTTATTTTGTTTAGTGCATGCGCACTCGCTCTTCATCGAATTTAATTGTTGAATCTTCCACGATTCCGAAGCGACGTAATCGTAGACGTTCCAAGCAAATAGTCGAACCCGAGATTCAAACTATTGTAGAGACTCCCGTTGTCACTATGGCGGATACGCGTACTATGTCGGAATTACTCCAAGCACCCACCGAGGGTTACGGAGATGCGATTGTTATTCCCGCTATACTTGCTGAAAATTTTAAGTTGAAAGTCGGGTTAATACAATTAGTAACTTCGAGCCAATTTCATGGTTTTGAGAGGGACGACCCTCATGCTCACATTCGTTGGTTTAACAAGATCACTTCTATGCTAAAATACAAAAATGTTCCACAAGATGCTATCAAGTTGATGCTTTTCCCATTTTCTCTTGTGGGGGCCGCTCGGATTTGGCTTGAAAAAGAACCCCCCTTATTCTATCCTTACATGGGAATATCTCATTTCTAAGTTTGTGAATTATTTCTTTCCTCCTTCGAAGACTACGAATCTCAAGAACGATATCACGAATTTTCAACAAAAGTTTGATGAAACGTTTAGTGAGGCATGGGACCGATTTAAAGAACTCCTTCGTAAATGCCCACATCATGTTTTTTCAGAATTGCACCAAATCGATACGTTTTACAATGTGTTGACTCAATCCGATCAAGATTCTCTAAATACCGCCGCCGGTGGCAATCTTTTAAACCGTACACCTCGAGATGCTTTGACGATTATTGAGAATAAGCCGAAAGTACGTATTTCATGAAACAAACTAATTGTTTTAAAAGTGAGTACTACTACTTCTTCTTCATCTCCTTCTCCGAATATTACCGCTCTCACCGACATCGTTAAGGAATTATTGCTTATGCACAAGGCTAATCACCAAGCTTTCGTGAAAGCCGTAAAAGAGACTTGTGTGACTTGTGGTGGACCGCATCCATACTATGAGTGTCTTGCTACCGATAGCAACACTTTTAATGCTTATGCATCCACGGGGACCTACAATCAAGGAGGTAATGGATACCGTCCCTAAGGAGACCTGAATTATCGTGCTAGAAACCAAATGGGACCACCCGGTTTTCCTCCTCTGAATGTGCAAAAAAAACAAAACTACAATCGATACAATCAAAATCAAGGAAAAGGGCAAAACTTCAATCAAGGAAACAGCAATTATCAAGCTCTGAATTTTCAAGCTCCGAATTATCAAGCTCAAGTTGGACCTTCAAATGAGTTAACAAACTACATGAAAAGTAATGAAGCTACTTTGAGAGCCATGCAAACTCAAATGACTAATATGAAGACGGAATTACGAAATGAATTCAAATCTTCTCTTGATGCAAGAACAAATAAGATAGAAAATAAAAACAATCAAATGACGAACATGTTAACTAATCTTACAATGCAAAAGAAAAATTCCTCGGGTTTGGGATTACTTCCTAGTAATACTGTAGCTAACCTGAGGGGTGACATGAAAGCTATTACCACCCGAAGTGGTGTTGCTTATGAAGGGCCTACGATTCCACCTACTCCTTCTCCTCTCCTGAAGGAAGTGGAACGTGAAACCGAGGTGACAAAGGACAGGGTGCAAACTACAAGTTCAGAAAGTTCTGCACACGTCCAACCTCTGGTTGTCCAAGTTCCTATTTCGGAGCCCGATGTTGCCCCGAAGCCTAATTCTAAACCGTCGATACCTTATCCTTCGAGCCATAAGGACCAAAAGCTCCGTGAAAAGGCTAATATTCAAATGTTGAAGTTCCTTCAAATATTTCAAAGATTACACTTCGATATTAGCTTCGCGGATGCTCTTCTTCATATGCCGAAGTTTGCTTCTACATTTAAGAGTCTTCTAAGTAATAAGGAAAAATTATTCGAGTTAGCTAGTACTCCGTTAAATGAGAATTACTCGACGGTGCTCCTTAAGAAGTTGCCTAAAAAACTTGGAGACCCTGGAAAATTTCTCATCCCGTGTGATTTTTTGGAGCTAGATAAGTGCTTAGCCTTGGCCGATCTTGGCGCTAGCATAAATCTAATGCCTCTTTCCATGTGGAAGAAGCTTTTGCTCCTGGAACTTACTTCAACTCGCATGACACTCGAACTTGCAAACCGATCGATTGCTGTTCCGGATGGTGTTGCCGAAGATGTCTTTATGAAAGTAGGAAAGTTTTATTTTCTGGCCGACTTTGTTATAGTTGATTATGATGTCGATCCTTAGGTTCTCCTCATCCTCGGGAGACCTTTCTTGAGGATGGCAAGAGCTTTAATTGATGTGCATGGTAAAGAGTTAACTCTTCGAGTCAATAATGAGGCCATTACATTTAAAGTCCGGCACACTTCGAGATACTCCCATAATTATTATGATGAAACGGTTCATCAAGTTAATGTCATAGACGTTGCTTGTGAGGAGTATGCTCAAGAAGTGCTCGGATTTTTAGATAGTTCGATGAGTGGCAATCCCACTCCTTTGGATCCTATCATTGCTTCTTCTTCCCCCTCGTTCACTCCTTTTGAAGGAGGAGATTTCATTCTGGAAGAAATCTAAGCTTGTCTTTTAAGTGATTCAATTCCACCAGGAATTTATGATGCCGACTTTGATTCGGAGGGAGACATTCGTCTACTTGAGAAGTTATTAAATGATGATCCATCATCTCCTCTCCATCCAAAAGAACTTTATCTTAAGGAACTTAAAATGATAAAATCTTCTATTGATGATCCTCCGGAGCTTGAGCTCAAGGATTCACCGTCTCATCTTAAATACGCGTTTTTAAAAGGAACCGATAAATTACCTGTCATAATTTCTAAAGAGTTAAAAGATGAAGAAAAGGCCACCCTTTTAAAGGTTCTTAAGCCACACAACGGGCCATCGCATGGAAAATTTCTGACATTAAGGGCATCGACCCTCATTTTTGTACTCACAAGATTTTAATAGAAGATGATTTCAAACCGGCGGTTCAACATCAAGGAAGGGTGAATCCAAAAATTCATGAGGTTATCAAAAAGGAAGTTATCAAACTCCTTGATGCCAGGTTGATTTACCCTATCTTCGATAATCCGTAGGTGAGCCCCGTTCATTGTGTGCCTAAAAAGGGTGGCATGACCGTAGTTAAAAACAAAGATAATGAGTTAATTCCTACTAGGTTAGTTACGAGATGGTGCATTTGTATTGATTACCATAAGCTTAATGATGTTATTCATAAAGATCATTTCTTGTTGCCTTTCATGGACCAAATGCTTGAATGTTTAGCAGGGAACGAATACTATTGCTTTTTAGATGGATTTTTGGGATATTTTTAAATTCCTATTGACCCGCAAGACCAAGAGAATACCACTTTCACTTGCCCTTATGGGACATTTGCCTACCGACGTATGCCTTTTGGTTTATGTAATTCTCTAGGCATGTTCCAAAGGTGCATGATGGCCATTTTCCACGACATGATCGAGGAAACAATGGAAGTCTTTATGGATTATTTCTCGGTCTTCGGGGATTCTTTCGCATCTTGCCTCTTCCATTTAGACAAAATGCTAAAACGGTGCGAAGATACCAACTTAGTTCTAAATTGGGAGAAGTGCCATTTTATGGTTAAAGAGGGCATTGTCCTCGACCATAATATTTCTAAATCCGGGATTGAGGTCGACAAAGCTAAAGTTGATGTTATTGCTAAACTCCCTCATCCGACTTCCGTCAAAGGGGTTCAAAGTTTTTTAGGTCACGCCGGGTTCTATCGTCGATTTATTCAAGATTTTTCTAAAATCACCCTGCCAATGACCCATCTTCTAGAAAAAGAAACCCCATTTATTTTCTCGATAGAATGTATTGAACTGTTTAATATACTTAAGAAGTTAACTAAAGCCCTAATTTTAGTTGCCCCCGATTGAGACCTACCATTTGAAATTATGTGCGACGCTAGTGATTATGCGGTAGGTGCAGTCTTGGGGCAACGTAAGACCAAACATTTTCAGCCTATACACTATGTAAGTAAGACCATGACGGATGCTCAAGCACATTACACTACTACGGAAAAAGAATTATTAGCCGTGGTGTATGCTTTCAAGAAATTTCGGCCTTACTTAGTCTTATCAAAGACCATAGTGTATACGAACCACTCGGCTCTAAAGTATCTTCTTGCTAAGCAAGATGCTAAGCCGAGATTGCTCTGGTGGATTCTCCTACTCCAAGAATTTGATGTCATTATTCATAATAAAAAAGGAGCGGAGAATCTCGCGGCCGACCACTTGTCTAGATTAGAAAATCCTCATATAGGTGATCTCGAGTAAAAGGAAATTAATGAAACATTTCCTCTCGAGATCCTCAGAATGATAACTTTTCATGGTGATTCAAGTGCCACATGGTTTGCCGACATTGCAAATTACCATGCGGGGAATTTTATAGTAAAAGGGATGTCGTCCTAACAAAAGAAAAAATTCTTTAAGGATGTAAAACATTATTTTTAGGATGATCCCTACTTGTTTAGGATTTGTGCAGATCAAGTGATTAGACGATGTGTTCACGGCCAAGAAGCCATTGATATCCTCATGGCTTGCCATAATGGACCCACCAGGAGACATCATGATGCGAACTACACCGCTAAGAAACTTTTTGATTCCGGTTTCTATTGGCCGACGATTTATCGTGATGCCCATGACATGGTAAAGTCATGTGACTCATGTCAACGTTAAGGCAAAATCTCACAAAAGGACAAAATGCCTCAAAATGCAATTTAAGTATGCAAGATCTTTAACGTATGGGGCATCTACTTTATGGGACCGTTCCCGTCTTCTCGAGGGAACAAGTACATTCTCGTGGCCATTGACAACTGGTCTAAATGGGTTGAAGCAAAAGCGCTCCCCACTAATGATGCCTGAGTTGTTGTTAAATTCTTAAAATATCTTTTTGCACGATTTAGAACTCTTCGTGCTATAATTCGTGATCCCGAAACTCATTTTTGCAATGACCAATTCAGAAAGGTCATGCTTAAGTATGGAGTTACTTACCGTATTTCTGCAGTGTATCATCCACAAATTAGTGGACAGGTGAAGGTTTCAAATTGTGGTTTGAAACGTATCTTAGAAAGGACCGTAGGCAAAAATCAAGCTTCATGGTCCGATAAGTTAGATGATACTTTATGGGCATTTTGTATTGCATTTAAGACACCCATTGGCAGAAAGGCTTGCCATCTTCCTATCGAACTTAAACACAAGGCCTATTGGGCCTTAAAGCATTGCAATTTTGACCTTAAGACCACGGGTGATCACCAAAAAGTTCAAATGAATGAAATAAATGAACTCCAGGATCAAGCTTACGAGAATTCTTTAATCTATAAAGAGAAAACGAAGAAGATTCATGACTCCAAGATTAAGAACCGCATTTTCAACGTTGGTGATCGAGTTCTTCTCTTCAATTCTCGATTAAAGATTTTCTCAGGCAAGCTCAAAACCCGTTGGACCAGACCGTTCACCGTTGCTCAAGTTTTCCCTTATGGAACCATCGAGTTATCTCAAACCGATGGTCCAAATTTTAAGGTGAACAGTCATAGACTTAAACACTATTTTGGAGGGGACATACCACCTATGGTTGTCCCGGATCTCTAAACTTTCCCCATGGACCACTAAATTTAGGGTCAAGTCAGGCTCGTGACTCGGTTAACAAAAATAAGCTCTTCGTGGGTGGCAACCCATGCTTATCCCTAGTAGTAGTATATTAGTATAAAAGTTATGAATAAGTGTGATGTGAGGAGGCTCGCCTCTTCCTTTCTCGTGTTTTGTGGTTTGTGTTTTATGTCTAGGATTCCCCGAATTATGAAGACTCCCGTGCTCGTGGTTTTGTCCATCGTTCACTCGATCTTCAATCCTTCGCATGCTTATATATGGGAATCTGATATCCTAGATCTTACTAATTAATGTTTATCTATTATCATAATTAATAAACGGCTTTAGATTTACATAGAGACCCTTTAAACATTGATGACAATGTTTAATTCTAGTATAGGGGGGTATCTTTCGATTTGATCTTACTTTCATTTGCCTTGTCTTCACATAACCTCATTTTTCCACCAAAAATAGAAAAAATATGTAATTTTATGCAAAAATTATTTTTTTTTCTAAAATAGAATAAGTGTTTTGACACGTAGTTTTGTCTTTTTAAGCATAAATTTTGACTTGATCGAGCATGTTGCGCTCTAGCTTGCCCCTTAACTTATATAAATTTAAGCTTTTGCTAGTCTTTTATACAAGAATCTTTAAAACGCGAATTCTAGCTTGAAAGACCCAAGAGTTTGCAAGTTTCCATAATACACTTTAAATTTGCGAAGAATGAAAAATGATAGATTTTTATATAAGTTAGATGCTAAAAATGGAGCAGTTGGTTTTCTTTAAAGCTCATAGAGGTTACTTGTGGCTTTTTGCTCCCATCAGCTTAATAAACATTATATAATTGTTAATAAATAAAGTTGCTTTGGTTTTTGCGATTCTTAATTTAAATCCCTTTGTAGAGATCCCTTCTAGTGAAAGTAAGGTACACATCAAGGTTTTGTCAGTGTTGTGGGGAAATAGGCTACCGATTCCTGACGGCTCGCTACCATTGTCTAGGTAGTTAAAAGACCACATGACTTGAAATTTGGGTATAATAATAATATAAACCGAAGCCGATATAAGACTTCTGGATCATGGTCGGCTCGCATACCGATGTGACAGTCGTTTAAAAGGTAGAGGTAATAATAATAATAATAACTGTGGGATGATAAAGGTTTATTGTCTCTGGTCAGTTCGCTACCGATGTGGCAGTCTTCAAAAGAAGGCCCATAGTAAGAATAATAAATCTAAGACTGATAAAAGTTTGCTGCATCTGGTCGGTTCATTGCCGATGTTGCAGCCTTTAAAAAGATCAAGGAAATTACCGAGGTCGAATAAGACTACTGGATCTTGTCGGTTAGGACGCCCGATGTGAGTTGTTTAAAGGACCGAGGTTTAATAATGTTTCAATAATAACAATGATAATAAAGCCAAATTTCAACTCCGGGGTTATCTAAATAAAGCCTCCGTCTCTAGACTCGTAGTTGAGTTGTTGCGGATGAAATAAAAAGGATAACCCCTAAATCATGCGAAATTAGAATCTTAATGTGGACCTTATTCTCACCATATCGTCTCTTTAGGAATGGATTTCAAACTAATTATGGTCTAAACCAGGTTTACTTTATATGAATAAGGTCTTAATTTATTTGTCACCAATAATAAGAATAAAACCTTTAGAGGATTTAGGAATAAGGGAGCGGAAAGTAGCTATGCATACACAATTTGCATTTATGAGTAGTGTTAGCATCTTAACTTGTATTTAACAATGATTTCGTTTTTAAGCTTGGTTTGGGGCGGGTGAAAAACCGAGGACGATGAATTTATCCTTTTGGACATAGTTTATAAGTGTTTCTTGTTCTGTGATCCTTAAAGTTATGAAAAAAAATGATGATGAATGATAATGATAAATGTGTGCATACTTATAAGAATGGTAAAATGGGGGGCTTTTTAAAACTAATAATTTCTTAATCTCCTTAGATGAACACTTATCTACTTCTCAAGGTAATTAGTTTAAGGGGGTTGAAATTTTTGGTTTTCTAAGTGTGTATATGACATTGCGTGAGGACACGGCAATAGCTTAGTATGAGGGATTTTTTATTTGTGTTTAATCACATATCATTTTTCCTTATTAAAATGAACTTAAAAGACCAAAAATACATGAAAAATGCATTGTATATGTGTGTTTTGTGATTTGTATTGTGCAGGTATTGGATATATCAAAAAGGACAAAAACGAAGCCAAAACAAATAAAACCGAGCACGAGATTGGAAGAGCTTAAGGAAATCAAAGCCGAAGGCGTATACATCCTTAATGGGCCAACCCGTACCTATAGGTCAGCCCATTAACATTGTATCTATACTAAACCAAGCCTAAAATATAACAAAAACCCAAATCCAATCCATAAGCCTTATCCTGTCCATTTTTTCAAGCCCAAGTCCAAAATCCAAGCCCAACACCACTTCTCCCTTACCCAGGTCAAAGTCAAAGTTAAAAGATATAAACGTTAGGTCAAAATTACTGTTCCTCCATCTTTTTCCCCTTTTCCCTCCCATTTTTACTCACCATTAACACAGGGTTAAAACCCGCTCCACACACGTACCCTTCTAGAAGCTCCTGACACGTTTGCATCACTCAATCCACCCTGGCGATCCTTAGCAATTTCATTGGTAATGGTTTACTGGCACATGATCCAAGGGTCTAAAATGAGGGATTAGGAGTTGGTTATGATTGAAGGGCTCATATTGAAGCATGGGATGCTCCTCAAGGGCCTAGAAGTTTCTCTTCTTCACTATAAATAGCAGGACTAATCACATAGTAGAGGAGCTTTTAGTAGTTTTAGTGTAGCTTTTTAATAGCTTATTATTGTAATTTTTAGCTTATGGCATTTGTCTTATTGTAATATTGTTTTAAACAGATTGTAATCTCTTTTGATATTAATAAAATTCCAAGTTTAATTTAAATTGTTCTTTAAATTCTGTTTTACTCTTAACCAATCATGGTTTAAATTTGTTTAGATATAAGCTAATAAGGTCATTAAGCTCTCCATAACTCCTTAAGCTAGATCTTATTCAGTTTAGCTTTCTAAAAGCCAAACTAAATAAGCTGTTCACCTTAAATCACTCAAAAATGTCACAATAGGCTATTAGATGATAAGCCAATAATGGTAGGGCTTATGGGTTTTACCAGCTTATTTCTAACAACTTAGAGCTTGTAGATAAGCTCTAAGAGCATTTAAGTCCTTGTTTAAGCAAAGGAAAAGGTATACTTACTTTTACTCTTTTAAGCTTATTTACTTTTTTAGCTTAGTGCTTAGCTTATTCTGTGCTCACGGTTGCTTATTTGTGCTTAATCTGTCTTGTTATTGCTTATTGTGTTTAGTCTTTAGTCTACAATAGCTTAATTTGAGTTTTCATTAGAAACTGTCTATTTTAGTTATTAATATAGCATATTAATGTAGCTTATATTCTGGTGCTTATTTTCCTTAGATTTTTGCTTATTTATCCTTATTAAGCTTAGAACTTAATCTGTTTTAACAAATAATGGCTTATTCTGATCTGTTTCAGCTTATGAATGGTTTTTTAGAATTTAAAAGGGGTGTTTAGGATAAGCAGTTGTAAGCTAGTAAAAATGTATGCATTTTGTTTTACTCACTTAAATGAATTTCGTATGCTCAAATTAGACCTAAGAAATAGTTTTCATAAGCTCTTAATCAGTCTTGTTATGTTTTCTAGTTCCTTTTATCAAATACTTAAGTTTGATATTCTAAAAGAGTTTCTAAACTGCTTATTTGATAAGCTTGCTTAAGTTGATGATATTTGTGTCCAAATGAGTGGTTAATGAACCTGATTTTGAGTTGCTAAACTATGAAAAACCTTAGATAGTATTTTAATCAAAAACAGTCAAGTGGTAGTGATTAGGCTTAGAAGGTCTTTGTATGCAGATTATTAAAGGGCTTATTCTAGCTTAATTTAGGATATTTTTGGTTGCATTTATCTTTTTATAGTCTGTTCTTAGTCTGTTTTAAGTTGTTAGAGTATCAAATTTTCTTTTGAGTCTTAATCTTAGTTTCAAGTTTTGTTTTAAAAATCCAAAAAGCCAAAAACAAAGTAGTAGTATCTGTCAAATTCAGCTATCAATCCTAGCTTATTTCTTAAGTTAATTTGTAAAATTTTAGTTCGTTTGAGTCATTTGAGTCCTGTGCTTTATCTATTTTTTCTTTTTAGCTTATACACATTGCTTAATTGTTCTTAATCCTAGCTTAAATTTTGTGTAAAATCCTTTAAAAGTGTCTTAAGAGTCTACTGTCTATTTGCTTTCTGTGGTCTTTCAGCTTATTTAAGTTGATTATCTTTCATCCTTAGTGCTTTTTAGGTCTAGTTTTAGGACTATCTTTAGCTTATTAGTTTTCAACTTTCTTTTTGAGTCCTTAATAAGCTAATTAGCTAGAAATCTAGTTTTAACTGAATGTCAAATTAGCCAAACTGTCCTTTTGATTGTTTTTTTTAGCTTATTAATAAGTTCTAGTAATAAGTCTTTTATAAAAGTTGCTTATTTCTGCCTATGCTTTTAGCTTTTTCAAAAAAGAACATAAAAAATAAGTTTTCAAAAAAGGAAGTCACAAGGTTCAAACCTATGACCTCCCTTACACAACACCAACACCTCAACCACTGCGCCCTTGGGTCTTTTTCATAAGACCTTTGCACCAGTTATTATTAATACTCATTTTTAGTTTTGGCTTATTTGCTTAATTAAATTTTCACAGCTTATTGGAATAAGCTGTGAATTCTATTTTTCTACCTAAACCTTTATTATTAGGTTAAGAACTTTTCTGATTATTTTTATAATTTTCTGTTTTCGTTTAATATTTTTAATTGAGTTTTTAGTTTAAAAAGCTTTAAAATTAGTTTTAATAATAATAAAAATACAAAAAAATATATTTTCTGTTTTTAAAAATTAATTTTATCATTTTAGTTTATGTAATTTGCATTTTGAGATTTTGGAAGTTTATTTTGTCTTATTTTATTAATTTGCTTTAATTGTTTTTTTAGTTGTCGTTAGAATTTAGTTGTGCCTTTAATTTTAGTTTAACGTGCCTTTTATGTGTTTTTTCTTTGCGTTTTTAGATTTAGAACCCAAAATCCAAAATATTGAATATTTAAGCACGCGATCACAAACTAAAACAAGATTTTTAATTCACACTTCGTCAGGATATGACATCCAGGAGGTAAAATATTGTTTGTCCTCAAACAATTTTTATCAAACGGGATACTCACTATACTATTACTTATTTGGTATTTTAGGATATGTGCTTATGACTCCTATGTGAATATTATGTGATGCATGATTGTTTAGATCAGATGGGTACGCCTACCTAATGTTTGTGAGATTATTGGATCGGATGGGTACACCTACCTAGTATTTGTATGATTATTAGATTAGATGGGTATGCCTACCCAGTATTTATGTGATTATTAGAGCGGATGGGTACGCCTACCCAGGTTTGTGTGTGGTCCTGCCCTAATATTAGTGCTCCAGCTGGTAGGCCCTTTAGGTGCGTAAGTAACATATGGTTATTGATTAGCGATGATGCTAAGGTTGCATGCATATATTCACTGTCATATAGTACTATTGTCCACTGTTGACATATTGGCACAACTTTTGGGTTTAAGGTCAAACCTACGAGCTCACCAACATTATTGTTGACGTTTTCGAGTATCATTTTCAGGTGAAGTGTGTAGGATCCCGTAATCACTTCATAACATATATTCAAACACGAATCGAACTAGAAAAGAGATAAAGAGAGTGAGTTGTTTTTGTAGAGAGAGAAAGAAGAGAGAGAGAGATGGGAGAAAAGAGAAATGGAATTATATGAAAAATGAACAACTAACTTTTCCAAGTGGAAAAGTTCCTTATATACCCCGACACTTAAAAGTGACGCGCGGGATATTTAACTAGGACCCGGGCTAGGGTTTTGCTTGGGATTAAACCCAAAACATATACAATATTAGATTATCTATCGAGCCCGATTCCCGATATTATCCTATTACAACATTAACTAATTAAAGACCGAAGCTCCATCGTAGAGTGACCGAACTTCCTTGTTCGACTCAATAAATTGAGGCTAACAATCTCCCCCGAAGTGAGGTCTTGAACACGGGAACGAGCTTCCTTTATTGACTCAATAAAATTGAGGCTAACAATCTCCCCCGAAGTGAGTTCATTGATGACACTCCTTCATGAGATCAGTGAGATTGCTTTTGTCATTTAAGCTCGAGTGTTCTTGGTCTTTGTCATCTAGGATAACTAACGTCTTGAAACTCACAAACACTTTAGGATCCAATTTGTCATGTATTCCATCGTCCTCTACTTCTCTTGCAGATTGTTCAACTTATCCTATTCATTGTTGACTCTGGATGCACCAAGCATATGACGGGCAATGCATCACTGCTGTGCAATTTTGTTGAGAAATACTTGGGTACCGTTCGTTTTGGCAATGATCAATTTGCTCCAATTCTTGGTTATGGAGATTTGGTTCAAGGAAACATCACGATCAAAAGAGTTTACTACGTCGAAGGTCTCAATCACAATCTTTTCTCAGTTGGTCAATTTTGTGATGCGGATTTGGAGGTTGCATTTCGGAAATCTACATGTTTTGTTAGAGATCTTCAGGGAAACGACTTACTATCCGGTAATCGTGGATCTGATCTCTATACAATATCCCTTCAAGAAACAACCTCATCAACTCCAATCTGTCTCCTGGCTAAAGCCTCACCAACTCAAGCATGGTTATGGCATCGAAGACTTTCTCATCTCAACTTCGACTACATCAACTTGCTTTCAAAGAAAGATATTGTGATTGGATTACCAAAACTGAAGTATGTCAAGGATCAACTATGTTCCTCTTGTGAAGTGAGTAAAGCAAAACGAAGCTCATTCAAGTCAAAGACTGTTCCAAGTTCAAAAGGTCGGTTGAATTTGCTTCACATGGACTTATGTGGTCCAATGCGGGTTGCTAGCATCAATGGGAAGAAATATATTCTGGTAATTGTCGATGACTACTCAAGATATACTTGGACACTCTTTCTACGTTCCAAGGATGAAACACCAGAAGTTTTAAAAGACTTTCTCACGATGATCCAACGAAATCTTCAAGCCCCCCACGGTAATTTCTGTTCGAACTGACAGAGGCACAGAGTTCTTAAACAAGACACTTAATGCATTCTTTAAAGAAGAAGGATTGAGCATCAAACTTCTACTCCTCGAACACCTGAACAGAACGGCGTTGTCGAAAGACGAAACCGCACTCTCGTTGAGGCTGCTCGAACGATGCTTTCAGCTTCTAAACTTCCTGTTAATCTTTTGGGCTGAAGCAATCGCAAACCGCAATGTTATAACTCCAAAAAAACAGATCAATCATCATCCTCAACACATGAGAAACGGCATAGCGTCACATCATTAATGACAGAAAAACCCTCAATTTAAAGCACCTTCCACATCTTGTTTACAGGTTACCTAACCAGCAGATGTGAAACCTAGATAATATGAAAAGAAAAAGGTGAACGTGCATTTGGTGGGATACTCCACTAAGTCAAAGGGATATCGTGTCTACAACAAGAGAACAAGGTTGATAGTTGAATCCATCCATCTCAGATTTGATGAAATCAAAGAGATGTCTGAGACGTCTGTTGCTAATGACACTTCAGGCCTCGTTCCCCAACGACAAAAGGCGTCAGATTATGACAACCCTGACCCCGCACCAGAACTACAAAATGTTTATCCTACAGCAGATACAACAGTTCCATCCACAAATACAATAAAACAGGAGTTGATCTTCTTTTTGTCCTTTGTACGATGAATTTTCTCAATGATGGTACTGTCTCGTGTCCAACAAGTCTTCTTCTCACACTGATAATACTGTTCCATAAGACACACAACCTTACAACAATATTTCACCCTACATCAGAACCATCAACACCTACAAATGCTCATGCTAGGAAACAACGTTGATCAAGGCACAAATTTACCATCCTTGTCTGTACACCGTACAAGAAAATGTGACTGAGTCTTCCTCAAGCAATAGTGGGTAATCAAATGTGCATACCTTCAATCAACCTTAAAATAATCTGAATACGATGGACAAGAGATCTACGCCCATTTAACTCAAGTTCGTGGAAAATCCATCCAAGCCAGTGCAAACAAGAAGACAACGTTGCCACGAATCCTGAAATTTGTATGTTCGCACCTCACACGTAGTATTGTTGAACCAAAAAACATTAAGAGTAAGCAATGGCTGATTCTATCTGTAAAAAATAAAACATTTTATAACAACGGATAGAAGCAATGTAGGATGAACTGTCATCAGTTTGACAGACTACAAGTCTGGGAACTCGTTGACAAACCTTTTGGCAAGACCAGTAATCAAGCTAAAGTGGTTAGGAAAACAAAACGGATGAAGAGCCAACACTGTAATTCGCAACAAAGCACGACTGTAGCAAAGGGTTAAGGCTCAGAAAGAGGTATTGATTTCGAAGAATCATTTGCTCCAGTTGCTCGCTTGGAGGCTGTCAGGATCTTTGTCGCATATGCTGCACACAAGTCTTTTCCAATTTATCAGATGGACGTGAAAATGGCATTTCTTAATGGTCCATTAAAGGAGGAGGTTTATGTTGCACAACCTGACGGATTCGTTGATCCTGATCATCCAGACAAAGTTTACCGTCTAAAGAAAGCTCTATATGGATTAAAACAAGCTCCGAGGGCCTGGTATGATGAACTCTCAAAATTCCTGATATCCAAAGGTTTTTCTAAAGGTATCATTGACCCGACTCTATTCACGATAAAATACGGGGAGGACATTCTACTTGTGCAAATTTACGTCCGTTGACCATTATTTTTGGTTCACAAACCAGCTAAATTTTCCAAAACGTTTTTGAAAAATAATGGCCGGTAATTTTAGAAGTCCCTTAATTGGGGGAAATGAAATTCTTTTTAGGAACTCAGATCCACCAATCCCCACAAGTATTTTTTATTAATCAAGGCCAAATATACTTAGAGATTCTGAAAAACATGGTATGGAAAAAGGACAAAGCATCTGGTCACCAATGACTAGAAACCTAAATTGAGTGCAACTTGAGTTGTGAACCCTAACCAAACTGACTAGCGTAGCAAAATCGGGCACTCAATGTATCTGACATCTAGAAACCAGAACATAGTGCAAGCTGTATGTATTTGTGCAAGAGTATCAAGCAAGACGACTGAAAAACCACCTCAAAGAATTAAAAGGATCTTTCGATACTTACAGGTACATTCACATGGGACTCTGTAATCCGAAAGGGTTCTTGGCTTTGATCTAAAGCTTTTCAGATGCCGATCATGCCGGTTGCCTTGATACGCGTAAAAGCACTTCTGGAGGAATACAGTTCCTAGGTGATAAGTTAGTCAGCTAGATGTCAAAGAAGCAGGATTGTACTGCAATGTCATCAGCAGAGGCTGAATACGTGGCGTTATCTGCAAGTTGTGCTCAAGTAATGTGGATGCGGACACAGCTTCAAGATTATGGCTTCAACTACAACAAAATACCGTTGTATTGCGATTCTCAGTCAGCCATAGCAATCTCATATAGCAAAACCCCGTGCACACTCCCCGTACCAACATATCCATACACGGTATCACTTTCATTAAAAGAACAGGTGAGAACGGTAATAATTGAATGTACTTTGTCAGAACGAATACCAATTGCTGACATTGTTTACTAAAGCCTTCCCCGAAGAAAAGGTTTGCAGTATCTCGTCAGACGAATTGGTATGAGATGTTTGACTCCAGCAGAACTGGAGGTTCTGACAAAAGAATCTGCTTGATACTTCATCAAACATCAACATGTATATAAAATTTCAAAAAGAAAAATACAAAAATATAAAATTTCAAAAAGAAAATACAAAATCAAAAAATCAGAAAATGTTTCAAAAAATATTCTTCTCGACATGTCTCTTGGAATCGATAACATTTACGTACCTAGAAATGGTTGATAATATCGACACGGGCCGAGTAAATAAGTTTCGAACATGAGTTTCAAATGCGCTTCAAAACAATGTCAATTTCTAATTTTTCCTTATGCTTATGTGCAAATATCAGTACATAACCCAGACTTCAAATAAAGGAAAGTCTATCTTTAAGATAACTTATGCTAACAATGAGAAAAGAAATTTTCTCGGTCTTGAGCTGTTTCTACAAGACATTCAATAGTTTTTAAGCTAGAAAAAGGAAAGTGAACGCATAAGTGCTGCTACCTGCTAGAGTTGGAATGAGAATCTTCTAACATGATGTTTTTTCAAAAAATTGAACACAATTTTTCAAGAATTTCTCACATTGACGATTCATAATCTTTCAAAATTGTGTGTTCAACACTCCCAAACAATCTACCCAACTTTCAAGGGGGAGTTTTTCAAAACAAAGTTTAATGAGTTTGGATACATCTTCCACAAACCGACCATTCTTATGTAATCAAACCATTCCCAAAAAGGTCTCGTTAATAAGAACATGATAATAATGACCATTTCAAAGAATATAGTTATAAGATGTCTAAGTGTTCACCCTTCAATTTTAATATCGATTTACAACTTTGGTATCATTTTTTATTGTGTCAAACATTTGTAAAATTGAGGGGAGCAAGATGACACAGTTCAAATAATTCCATGCTAAAGCTTCAACATTTTTCACCATGCCCTTTTCAAGACAAATTTAATCACGACAGTATTTCCAAAATCCTAAGTGACTTAGAATCTAAAATAAGGGGAGAAATTAATTAAAAAATGTGATCTAAAAGACTCAAAGTGCATTTCGAAAAAGGTTTATGTTAAGATTCTCATACACTACAACATCTATTTTTCACGAACGATTTTTGAAGACATAAGGTGGTAAGGTTAGGTATTTGTCCTATGATCCAACCAGAACCGGAGGGATCTACCCAAGGACACTCCATAGTTAGAAATAGCAGTCCTTAGGTATGATTGGAAATGAATGTGTATAAGGGAAGAATGCCGACTAAGATTGAGCTAACACTGGAACAATCACAACAAGGTGTTAGTAATGACGTCTTGGTAAGCATTGAAGGGGTTGAAGAATTAAAAAGAAATGTATGGATAAAGGGTGAAAAGAATGAAGCCCTCCACACAACTTAGGCAGAAACCGGGTCGATACATATGCTGTCAGAATCACAATGTTGATTGCTGACATTGAAGACGACATCATGGACCCAGTGATGCAATGCACAACCCTTTCCCACCATTTCGGTTTCTCCAAAAGAAACTTGTCTCATTTGTCACGGAGATACACACGACTTCTATTGACTTTCTACGTCACGAGTTAGTTAATATGGATTAGGTGCATGTCTGCTATCAGCCTACGATTACTAAAACCGAAAAAGCACTAATCGACTCTTAAGCCCAAGAGATCCATAATAAATCTCATTAGGACACATTCCATGACAAACACTTGTTGAACATCAATAAGTTCACAAGCTATTAACAAGAGTCCTACGCATTATCCTTGTGATTCTGCACAACATTCAAAGTGGATACACTTTAGTATTCACAATGAGAATGGAAATCCTTACCAGTGTCATCACCAAAACAGCACTGCCGAGGTGACTTGCGAGATTCTATAGTGTATCAAACTTGTGTCAACTGGAAAGAAACGATGGTGCGATTCAATTGTGAATCAAACTTGTTCCAGGAAATGAATTGACGGCTTAATCAGAAAGATAGTAACTATCTGATTCACTCTTACCGTGTGTCTGCTTTGAGACGTTCCAGGTAATGAGAACAGCAAGCATGTAATCTAATACATCTGTGTTAGAAGATCCTACGCTTTGAGCTGGAAACCCTGTCAAGGAGATTCTTTAAATCTACCTGATCACAGGTACAATATTTATACTGTAAAACAGTCCTACAAAACCGGAGGTTAATCTAACCAAATCCGGATGAATGACAAAGCCATATTCGTCCACCCACTTTATTGCTAACTGTTTTATTTCAGGATACATAAAGATAGAGATCGTGATGCCTCATTCCAGCTGAAGTCGGATTCATTATCACATGCTTATGCTCAAAATACAAAGACATTCTATAAGCATCAAGATTCAAGAATCATGAAAGCTCAAGAATTAAAGACAAAGACGTCCGCACAAACTCTGATATACAAGATCTTCCTTCAAAGATATCAAGTCTATCAAGGGAGATTGTTAGCAAGCTTTCAAGATGATGCAAAGTATGAGCATGTTGGTCAAGATACAAGATCGCAAGGTGGCAAAGACGATCAAGACAAACAAGGAAAATATTTAAAGATCTCGAAGTAAAGACGAAGTCGAAAGACAATGACAAAGGCTCAAGATCAAAGACCACATAGCATGAAGGAACAAGCCTACAACAAGATAAAGACCAAGATAAAGACAAGAGCTTAACGACAAAAGCAATCTCATGAAGGAGTGTCCTAATGAACTCACTTCTAGGGAGATTGTTAGCCTCAAAATATTGAGTCGAACAATGAAGTTCGTTCATTATGAATATTAGGTCTCGGTCTTTATTTATTTAAATGTTGTAATAGGCTAGAACGGGTATCGCGCTCGTTAATTAATCTAATATTGTATGCGTCTCGGACTAAGGTCTAATGTAATCTCGAGCCCGACCCAAGTTAACATTAAACCCGGCCCATGGCAAAAGCCCATCCAGCCACAAGGGTATAAATACCCCTCTCCAAGTTTGGAGAGGATGTTGGTTCACTTTGTATTTTTCACAAGTTTAATCAACCATCTATTTTCTCTCTACTTTCTCTCTCTTGTTTCTCTCTAAAATTCTTATCATCTCCTAACATATTTTCTTGGTCATAATGGTGAAGTGAAAGTTATTCCAGGTTCCGACATGGTTTATTTATGTACAATGATGATGATCAAGAAATTTTTCATGATGCAATAGAATATGCTAGTGAAAATTTTAATGAAAATCATATTGTATCTCAAACAGATCATGATCAGTCAGAAGTTGATCATAATGGTTCTAAAGAAAAGGATCATTTAGTTGATAAATTGATTAAGAAGTATAACCAAAAGATTGCTAAATGTCAGAAACGTATTGAGAAAGCAAATCAACAAAGCAAAGATTTAGAAAATCAAAACAAGGATTTATAAGATAAATATGATGTTTTGAAGAATCAAGTAAACACTTTTGAGGGGCAAAACAATGAAGTTAATGAACAAATAAAAGTGTTGATCGAAATGAATGTTGATTTGCTTGCTCAAACGGAAGTTTTACAAGAACAACTCAAAGTCAAACATGTTGTGATTGATACTCACACTTTATGGTGTAATATGATGATTTTTGAGTATGGTTTGACCTTTATTAGTCAAACAATGTTTGCCGTAGTTGTATCGTGATTGTAATATGTTTCTTATGTCTAAGAAATGTAGTAAATGCCACAAATGCATGTCTCGTAGGGTTTAAATTGGTGTGCAAATATGTTTCATTTTCTTCGTAATACTCATTCTTGATAGCGGTTTGATATACGTGCTTGATAGCGGTTTGGTTTGTAATATTCTTGATAGCGGTTTACTCTTAAATAAATGATAGCGGTTTACATTGATATGCTTGATAGCAGTTTGGTTTGTAATATTCTTGATAGCGGTTTACTCTTAAATGAATGATAGCGGTTTGCATTGATATGTCTGATAGCGGTTTGATGATAAATGATTATGATATTGTGAACAAGCAAACCGCTACGAGGTGGCGGTTTGATGAAGATTATTTTTTTATTAAAATAATCCAAACCGCTATTTCGAATTTTTCTTAACTGGTAGCGGTTTGATTATAAATGAATATAATATTCGTAGCTGTTTGGTCATAGAGTTTGATTAAAATAAATAAAACATTCGTAGCTCTTTGGTCATAGCGGTTTGATTAAAATGAATAAAATACTCATAGCTGTTTGATCATAGCGGTTTGATTAAAATGAATATTATATTCGTAGCTGTTTGGTCGTGGTGGTTTGATCATTCCGCCACATAACGGTTTGATCATTTCGCTACACAGCGGTTTGATTAACTCTTCTCACAGCGGTTTGGTGCTAAGTGGGTAGCGGTTTGGGCCTAAATCTCAAAGTTTTGGCCCATTAGTCTCAATACCCACTCAAGGCCCAATCCAAAGGCCCAATTAGCTTGTTAACACCCATCCAGGACTTGTTAACCTGTTTGTGTTCATCAAATATCCTTGACCAACGTGGACTTAATCTCACTATAATCAATCGAAGCATGTCAATGATCTCATCTAACATCAAGATATACATCATGTCTGCCTGTATCTGTTGATATCCTTGTGCAGACAAAATGGCTGATGAGAATGTTCCTGCTCCAGCTCCCACAAGATTTGATGATCAGATTCTTCCTTTTGCTGCGTGGGTGCCTATCGGAAAGAGCAACCATGTCTTGGATCTTCAAAAGTGTTGGAAACACAAAAAGTGTCGGTCACTTCCAAGTTATAATAGGTCTTAGCTCGTAGATTGTGTCATGTTAAGTATAGAAGCTAATCCGGCCCAAGGCCCATGGGAAGCCCATCATAGCCCATGGGTACGGCCATATGTAACTATATAAAGCCCTTCCTAGCCTTAGTGATTGGGTTGGTTGTATCATTTTTCCCTTTTCCCATAGTATATTAAAAAACTTCTCTATTTCATATACTTTCTCTCACTAAACATCACAACCCATGATCCGTCCAAACTACACCTTAAAATATATATAATATATAATAAAATATAAAATATATATAGTAAGTGTAATCTGAAACACAATCAATGATACCGAGAAGTAGTATAGAATGTTCCCGGGTCGTTTATCCCCAACGAGGCTGTGCTGGAGAATCGATACAGTCGGAAGTTTGATTAAAAGGATTTAGAATTTTGAAATTACATACAAATTTAATAGCACAAACTAAAAACAATTAACTAGCACGAAATTTTAATACATGAAAATCAAAAACGTAAGCTAAAACTGAAATTTAAAATCTAAAGCACTTCTAATAACAAATTTAATGCCTAAAAATCACAAATTTAAAAAGAAAATTTTAAGAAAAAGAATTGGAATTTTTTTAACTATTTTTGAATTTTTTATGAATTTTTAAAGAAAAATGAATTAACAAAAATAAACTTTTTCTAAAAATTATCGCTAAAAATTTTACTTTTATTTTCAAAAATACTAGATTTAAAAAGAAATTTTCACAAAAAGAATTAAAAATTTTCAACTATTTTTCTATTTTTTATGAATTATTTAAGAAAAAGAAATTAACTAAAATCTATTTTAATTCCTAGAAAATACAATTTAAACTGGAAAAATAAGGAAAAATGGTTTTTATAAACTAGAAAGGTGCAGAAATTTAATGGAACAAAAAGCCCTAATTTTTATACCCTAATTGAAACCTATTTTTTCAAATTAAAAATCAAACCCTAATTTAATAAAAACTAATTTGAAAAATATTAAACCTATTTTATTTTTAACAAAAGACAGGGTAGAAAGTACAAATAAGAAAAGTAAAGGGTAGGCGGGTTAACTAGCTAAAATTTACACTACAGTTAAAACGGGTAACCCTTGACCATTGGAAAAGTACCAAACAGACCTCGCGACTTGGCTTATTTTTGGCTTATTAAAAAGTGAAAATAAGCAAAAACTTAAAACATGAAAGTTGTTAAGGAGCTTATACTAAACAACTTTAACAAAGACACTTTTGACTTTTATAAACTCAATAAGCTAGAAAATAAGCATTTCCAACTGTTTTACAGAAACTTAGGCTTTTCCTAACTTTTTAGACTTTGGCTTATTACTAGCTTATTTCTTGATGAAAGTTAAAACCAAAAGATGCTACTTGATGCTTATGATGTGTACTAAAGATATCTAGAGAGAAATAAGCTAAGTATTAACAAGAATTACAAGAAAAGTGATCTTAAAAGGTGCAAGGTTCAGGCTTAAACTGAATATAAGCTTTTTCTTATAAGCTAAAAAGCTTATTCCTAAACCTTAGAAGCTGAAATTTTGAATTTAAGCTATGCTAATGATATAGAACTAACCTAGATAAAAGGCTTTTAACTATTACAACTAGAAATGAGAAATCAATAAGAAAATAAGCTAGAAATCTATAGGACTGCTATACTACTTTTGTAAGTAAAAATAAGCTGGACTAAAAGCTGAATAATGAAAACTAAATGATGACTTATGCAAATCTAATGGAGTATTATTAATGTGCTAAATTCTAAATTCTAATATCTAATTATGAATGCTTAAGTTCAGTTAGAAAATTGAATAGCAACCACAGTTTTAAATGTTGTTGCTGGTGCAAATGACCAAAAACCTTTAATGCAGGGAAAATTCCTTATCTAAAGTCTCATGAACTCACTAAATAATTGCATGTAAACCTGCTTTATCCAACTTTTAACTCTAGAATACTTTTGAATCACTTAACACTAAATTCAATTGAGCTAACAAAACTCCCCTGGTGCTAGGATCAATTTTAAGAGCTCAAAACTTTGAATTCTACAAACTAACTTCTAAATTCTTTTTAAAACTTGATGATATAACCTAACTCAACTAAACAAAAGTTTTTGACAGGATAATGTTGACTTTATAAGTCAAATACATCTAAATCCAAACACTCCTTTATTCTGTCTGTCTCAACTAAAATGCACTTAAAATCTATTTTAAAGCTTAAACTTCTAAAACCTTTATATCTACTTCTACTTAAACTAACCTATTAAAGCTAGTTTAACACTTAAACTAACAGCTTATTTAGAAAAATAAGCTACTTCTTCAGTTAGCCTAATACACTTAATATGACAGTTTAAAAAGAAAAATTATGATTACACAAATTTTAACTAATGAAAACTTAAAACAGCTAGATAACAAGCCTAAACAAATATGTTTGAGAGAATTGAACAGGTATGACTAGTAATAAGCAAATGTTTTAAGCTAAAATTAAGCTGAAATGAGATTTGAGAAATGAAACCTTAATTTTTTTGTAGTCTCAGTCACAAGCCACTCTGTTGTGTGTGGGGCTTAAAACATACACCTAAGTGGCACCTTGCCTCTAAACCTGAGCTATAAGCTCAATAAGCTTTTAAAAGCTTATTAACTCCTTGTTGCTTCCAAAATGAATGAAAACTGAATTTAAATAAAAGATATTGAACACTAATGAACAAAGACAGTATATAAAAGCTTTTAACAAGTGTTGAACAACTTTTGAACTTAAGAAAATGTAATAAGCATCAATGAGCTTATCACAAGCTTATTGTTAAAAAAACAGCTTAAAACATGAGAATTTGAGAACAAAACACAACTGAACTGGTTTATTGCTTTTAAAAACAAAGAGTACAAGTGAAAAACAGAGATTACAACTAAGTTGAAGAACCTAAAAAGCTTAATTCGATGAACAGTACAAAATAAGAAAAATTACAAAGAAAACTGAAATTAAAAACACACTAACTCACTCCCTAACTTCTCTGTCTTCTCCTTCTTTTATAAGCTGGGAAGTCCTTCTTAGCTTGTGTTTGTTGTGTTTGTGTTGTGAGAGCAAAACCAAACATCATCCTAGCCCTCGAAAATTCTTGGAGACCAAACAAATCATCTTAACCCTTCATTTAATTTAAGCAACTTAGGATTGCCACAGTGGCAAGGCATCATGTGATGGGGTTTTAGTGGAGGTAGGGAGAGGGGATTGTTCTTTGTGTATTAGGAGTTGCAGGAAAAATGTTGGGGGTTGAGTGTTTTGGGGAGAGGGAAAAGGTGAACAGGTTTTTGGGTTTTGGTTTTGCGGAAATTGGGTTTTTCTTGGCCCATGTGGGAAAAACGTGAGGGGGGGGGGGTTGAACAGTGAAAATGGCGGGTAATCTTGGGGAAAAGAATAAACAGTGGTTTAACTGTTATGGTTGAAGTTTGGGGTTTTGTCAATTCTAGTCCCTCAAAGTTATAACCCTCATTGCATCCATGGTCCTTGTGTTGTAAAAAATTTTGGGACTTGGCAAACAAGTCCCCCTACAATAGGGTTTATAACACCTTTTCAATCACACGTCCTTGGTGGTTATTATCTATTAGTGAATTGGGGGGCAAATGTGGGGGTTTTGCCCCTTGTTATATAACTTTGGCATTTGGCAGTTTGGGCTTCTCTCTTTTGCTACTTTATGTCTTTTATAATTATTAAGTTTAGGGTTTTTCATGTCTAGTCCTAAACTTTATAATTTCTTGTCTTTTGGATTCGGGGTTGACTTGGGTTTGTACTTTTGATGGCTTGGGCTTGGATTTTGACTTTGTCTTTTCCTTGCTTTTCCATTCCGAGTCCGGTTTTGTCGTTTTGGCTTCGTTTTTCGTCTTTTTCTTAGATATCCGTTCCTGCACAATTTTGTTTAGGCCTCAAAACAAGGCTATAGATTTGGGCCATTTGTTATGTCCGTGTTGGTGTGTGGTAGCTAGTTGGTAATAGGGATTAGGGATGTGGTATGTATATAATCTTACCATAAACATAATGCGCTTTGTGGTGTCTTGGTCTGTGATGGTGTGGAATGGTTTCTTCAAGTGGTAGCTTGAGCCTGGGTGTGTGGGGGTTGGGGGGGGGTTGTCTTGTGATTTGTGTTCAAAATTTTTATAAAGAACAAAATTTTTGATCTCAAAATTTTTTGGCGTTAAAACCTTATAGTTTTCATTTTTATTGTTCTTTAGGGTTAGTAAACTAGTTGTACAAGAATTTTTTTACTAAAAAACCATTCAAAAATGTGTCTTTTTGATGTTTGAAAAATTTGAGGTTCGTTGTAGTTGGAACGAACGAGTACACCGATCAAGAATATGCGATCTAGTATTTCTTTGACAACGAAGAGTTGTCTGTTTCAAGAACGAACTAGCTAAGTTTTTGTTGGGAATACGAACTAGTTTGTTGTCTGTTGGAACCGAACTAGTTAACCGAACTAGATAACCGAACAAGCATAGCCGAACCAGTTGAATCGATCTAGTTTAACTCTTTGTCAACCCCCCCCCCCCCCCCCCCCCCCCCCCCCCCCCCCCCCCCCCCCCCCAAAACATGTGGTCCAAAAAACTAGTTTGTCCCTTTGTCAACCGATACAAGGGACAACAGATCTAGGCTATTTCTGTGTCAAACCGAACTAGTCAATTCCATTTAAGACACATTAACTCAAATTTCTAAATTATACAGTTTATTTCTTTGACTTGTAAAATCCCGTGAAACAAACACTCGTTTTCCTGGTTTTGTCGAGTATTGTAAAATTCGCGTAGTTTCATTTAAGACTAACATATCACATAAACAAACCAATTTCTTTCTACCCATCGACGATATTTCCCAATTTGTGAATCTTTTTGATACACAATGACGACTCTTGCCGATAAGTCACTTCTTTCAGTAAGGAGACACACTAAAACCACAATGCTTGAAAACATTGTATTGATTCTTGGGAAGAGCCGAATGGAACTGTCATATGTTGATAGTTCCCTCATGGAAGAAATGATTTTGCTCTGTTGAAAAAGGACCACTCGTTTGGATTCACTACTGTGGTTGGGAGCGTCAAGAGCTTAAGGAATATATTGAACTAATCCCGCTAATCCATTCATGTTGATTGTGGACATCAAAAGCAATAAAACTCATTCTCCAAGGCCGTCCAACTGAAAATTTATGCTCTTGTATGTCAACATCGTTATTGCAAAAGTTCTTTGGAGAAGATTAAACTGCTAATGCAAGGAACGTCGTTAACTAAAACAAGGAGAGTATGCAAGCTGTATGATGAATTTCGATAAGTTTCTTAAAAGAAAAGGAGAGTGTTACATGGAGTAAATACTTGAGGTTCATCTGTTATCAAGTATGAACTCTTCAAGATGCCATTGGAGAATTTCAAGTTACACAAAGTTTATAAACACTCTTCTGATGGAATGGAGCAAATTTTTACTGATGTTAAATTGGTCAAGACTTGCATACTACCAATGTTGATCAGCTTATGTTACTGCATACAACACGAAGATATGCAAATGAAGTTCGTTTGATGCATAGAACGTTAACTCCGATCCTCTTGCTTTTATTTGCATCTCTCAATACTCCGTCAACGTTTCATTCTCTTCTACTCACTCTCCCGAAACTCTCAACTCAACATCATGTTTCACTATATCCGTCTTTATAGTTTGTAACACCTTATCAGATTCAACAGTTCACAACCAGTCAATCAACACCTCTTTCAATCACTTATCCATCAAATGAGTACCAATCATCAGTTCACCACAACGTTTATTCTCTACAATCATCCATCCCACAATTGGAATATGCTCCCATAACTTACCAACATCAACAATCTGAATTTTCCCAACCAGACTCCGTCTAGTTGTTCCAGTGTTCCAGACTCCGATCAATCACATGATGTCATTCTTAACTGTTGTTGTCACATCCCGGTATCCTACTACAACAATCAGTAAGGACTTCTTCAAACCCTCGTCAAAAAAGCCACCATTATGATGGAAAAGTAACTGTGCAACCTGTTCATGGGAGACAAACTACTTATGCTGCTGGAACAACGAGAAAGTACACTCCTGGAGCCAGTGGAAGCAACACAGGGAAACAACGGATGGAAACTGTTACAACTCCAAAGGGGAGGGTCATATTTCCAAGCAGTGTACTATGCCCAAGAGAAAAAAGGATGAAACATGGTTTAATGATAAAGTGTTGTTGGTTTAAGCTCAAGCAAGTGGTCAAGTTTTAACAGAGGAAGAAATAGCATTTTTGGCAGATCCGAGACTTCTTGACACTCAAACCTCTCATACTGTCATTACCCACAATGTTGCTTATCAAGCCGATGATTGGATGCCTATGACTCTGATGGGTGATGAATTATCTCAGCCAAGATTGCTCTCATGGCCGAATCTTTCTTGGATGGCTCAGATGCACTCACTGAGGTATACAATTCCGAGATTATCTGGCCTTTGATTTAAAACATCAAGTGGCAGATTAATGACGTCTTTTGAATGTCTAATGATATGAATCAAACAAAATGAATATAACCAGTGAATAGCAATATCATTCCTTTTTCTTAGTATTTGAGTGAAACACCATAGGAAATGTCTAGATGTCTAACTCTTCTGCCTCCACAGATGCCGCTGTATTATCTATGTTTTGAACAATTTTAAATACCCAAGTGATGAACTTGCACCAAGTTAATCTGGATATAAAAGTGCAATGATGCTGTGATACCGAGCTTGACAGATATAAAGAAGAGGTTAAAGATTGAAAGAAATGCAAATGTTGATAAAGTTTTTTTGGATCATGAACAATATGCCGAGATGAACGTTCGTAAGCGACTCTTTCTGAACAAGTGCAAGAAAATGATTCTTTAATGAAAACAGTTTCTAATCTCAAAATGATTTAAAAATGGAAGAAAACAGAAATATTGATAGAGAAGTTGCTTTAGAAAAGAAAATTAAGCAACTTGATAACAACTGGGCAAATGCTTTAGCTACTCACGTTCTGTTGACGTGAGAACAACTGGGCAAATGCTTTAGCTACCACGTATCAAGCTCCGGCAGAGAACTCTTTACTTGAAAAGACTGGGGATATGCGGACGTTTATGAACTGGTATTGCCAAAAGATGGGAAAGACCGAGCTTACTCAAGCAGATTTAGAAGGTCAAGCTTATGAAGTCGTTAAACCTTTCTACCCAAACGTCGTTCATCTTCAGTTTCAGATGGAAGAGTGTCACAAGATGCTTACAGATCAGATTGACTGGACTAATCCAGAAGGTGATCAAGTTAGGATAGACATTAACAGACCTCTGCCTCTCAGTGGTCCACCAGGTCATGTCACTATTCAAACTCAATTCTTCTTCAATCACGACTTGGATTATTTGCGATATAGCAGCAAGGGAAGCGGACAGGCTTTGTCAATTTCCAAGATGAAAGTTGCTCGTTATCATGACTTTGGACTTGAACTACTTGTACCTGAGCATATGTGGATCGATGACGTCTGCACCTATGACATAAGTGCCTCTTATGGTATCTCTCATTGGTGGTTTAATCGTCAGAAATTCTACATTGACCGACACACAGCTGAATCAAGCCGCAAGGTAGTCAGAACTTACATGTGTATACTTAGTGTTGTCAGAATAAAAGCATACTCTCGCTACGGGTTACAACTACCTGAAAGAGATCACATTGCGCCCAAAGCTGATCATCAAATATTACATGATTTGCCGAAAAGGGACTCTAAAACTTGTATCCTAGTAACTTTTGAAGATCTAAAGTGCTTCCTCGAGGTCATCTAAAGTTCATCTTCATGGTCAGAAATCCGTATTGCTTTCTACTGACTGTTAAAACTATGGACACGAAACTTTGTGATTTGACAGCGGGCTTGAAGACTTCCAACTAGGCATGGAGGGAGCTTACCAAGAATACAAATGAATCTCACTAACTGATTGGATGCTACCGGCTTCGAGTTCAAGCATGATTATACAATCATTGATTCGCCTCATGCAGTTGTGTTCCCCGTCAGTAACAATAAACGAAAGATCATGCGGTTCAATGAGATTTACAAAGTTCAGTGATGGTACGTTGACAAATATTATGGAAGCACTGGATTACAAAGTTAAGGAGTACAAGGTTAATCGGCTCAATCCGGGTATGAACACGCGGTTTTGGACTGATAAGGATGTGGAAAGGAGCAAGGAATTCATACATGCCATTGAACGGAGACTCAAGACCAGAAGGATCTTCCAGAATTTGGAATGCTTTGTTGGTGGACGGGTTCGCGATATTGACTACAGACTTCTTCAGAGAACGGAATGATCTCTTCATTCCATTTATAAGGTCAATATCATTTGTATATATATATTGTATCTTGTACATTATAAAGTTGTGATATACTTAGTGTTATGTGTCAGTGTATGAATTTTTTATGAATTTTTCATTAAATTCAAAAAATTCAAAAACTCTATCATACAAGCCTCACTAACAAAAATCTCATAGATTCAGGGGGAGCATTAATATGTTCTCATTGTAGTGATTAAATTAGCACATTTTTTCTCTAGTTTTCTAAGATTACTTCGAATCTGTTGGTATCCAAAATTTAAAGGCTTTAACATTTCGATAAGGGGAGAAAATGTGATTTAAATATGAAAACTGATAAAAATGTGATTTTATGGACTCATGTGTATACTCCTCCCTCCTTGTGCTAAACAGTTTCGATTAATCGATGCACATGTTGAGGGGGAGCGTTTCTGAAAATTCAAAAACAATCGAGGTACTAAAAGCTTTGATATTTATATCACAAGTACCTGATTGAGTTTTTCAAATTGGTTTATGGCAAGGTGAACTGTATCAAAACGACCGACCATGTATTTAATTTTCTCGAAGATATAGGTTGGTAAGGGTTAGGTATTAGTTCCCTTGAATCCAGACGGAACGGAGGGATCCTACCCAGGGACAAATCCATAGGTAGTGTAGAACAGTCCTTAGGTATGTCGTAAAAAAAGGAGTACAATGTGAGAATAAGAGAATAGACGCCGACTAAGATGGAGCTAGGAATTGGAAAAACCCCCTACCCAAGGTTCTAGTATAAAGTCTTGGTAAGCAACTGAAGGGGTCGAAGAATGAAAAGAAATATGTAAGGATAAAGGGTGTTGGTATGTATGCTTAAGTACAAATACCTTTTACCTTAAAAACGAGCAGAAAATAACCAAAAAACGGACTAAAAATGCCAAATATAGCTTGTTTGGCTAATTGTATTGTGCAGGATCGCAATAACTAAGAAAATGACGAAAAACAAAGCCTAAAACGACAAACCGGACTCGGAATGGAAGAGACTGTGAAAGACAAAGCCCAAATCGAAGCCGAAAAGTCACACAAGTCATAAAAAGTCAACCAGAAAAGTCAAACCGGTCAAAAGTCAAAGTCAACCCAGTCAACCCGAGGCCAAATAAGTCAAGAATATAAGTTTAGGGACTGAACTTGTATATCCCTAATCTTTATTTGTGAAGAGTAATGAGAAAAAAAAAAAGAGAAGGGCCAAATTGCATCAAATTGGCTACAGTTTACTCCATTGGACTAATTCTGCAAGTCCATTGACGTTATAACCACCAAGGACGTAGGGTGCTACTAGACTTGAACACTTTGGTGGTACTTATTTGTGCAAGTCCCTATAAAGTATAACACCTACAAGGACCATCCCTTGCAAAGCCCGTTATATCAGGAGGGGCCATTTGTGCCAATCTTCTCAAAACCCAATGCCATGTCTCTCAACACCTTTGTACAAACTCTTTTTCACCGCCCATTTCAACTCCAACCAATCACGGGGGCTTCACCTTACCCTAGTAACCTGTAACCCAATTCCTCATGGGTCAATCCTTTCCCCTCCTCACTAAGTTTCCCATCGGTTAGATTGCCAATACGCTTGTCCCACTGCCCTTTTTCTCTCTTTCTGTTCACCTATCCTGGTTCTCCTTCCTCGTCTACTCACTCCTCCTTTCTCTCCTTCCTCTGACACAGGTGCCGCAAGGCGGGTTCAAACGGCTCGCCGCATGTGTCTGAGAGGGGAGTAGAGAGGAGGGAGGGGAGTCAAACGGAAGAATTGCAGGTGCAACACACAGGGGAGGAAGGAGACGGGAAATGAGTGAAAAAATGAATTTCAAGGAAAAGGGGAAAAGGTGGAAGAACAGAATAAAGGGAAAAAAGAGCGGGATAAACAGTGAATACGAGAAGAGAAGAGCAAGAAAGGGGCGGGGGAATGGTAGGGCGCAGAACACCTAACGAGCAATACGTGAGATAGGAAAAATACGGAGGGAAAGAAACTGGGAACCAATGTACGATAAATAGCGAAAGAGAAAGAAAAACACGGGAGGGAGCTGGAAAGGAACCAACAAAGAGAGGAAACAAGGGAAAAACCAGCAGGAAGTGGGACAGACACCGGAGGATGAGACGACTAACCAGATATGAAATATAGATTAGTGTAGTGAATAACCGAGGTGGACGATTGGTGTGGGCAACTACTAAACAGGATGGGCAGACACCCTGACCAAACAAACAGAATAGCGTAGTACAGACACACGCCAGAAACATCTCTCGATGATGTGGCACTTCAACACCGGAGATACCGTCGGACCGGCCCGGTCCAACTCAGGAACAAAAAGACACCACAGGTGTCCGAAGGACACGCAAGGTCAAACAATAAGAGGACTACAGAGCCAGAAACAAAAGAACGGGGTGGAAAGGCGGCGCAACAGCCTCGTTTCACAACACACACTGACAATGACCACCTCACCAGCGAAACACACACACGGGAGATATGTGCAGATGCCACATGCGACAGAAGCCCACCCACGGGGAACCCGCCGTAATCGTAATAAAGTGCGGCCCACTCGCGGCACACTTGAGGCACTTCCGGTACCTTCCTTCCTGAACCCTATTGTCGCCAATGTGCTTCCCCCGCCGCTGTGCCGGGCGCTCACTCCGCGCCACGCCTTCCACCTGTCTTGCCTCACGTCTCATACCCATGCCCCCCCGCCTGACCCAGCCTCGTTCACCTATATCCATGTGTCCTCAGTGTACCACCTTTCCTAACCTTTCCCATCCTTTTTCCCTCATCCCCTCCATTCCTCCCCCCCCCTGCCCCTCACCACCCTTCCCCCCTCCCTCTTTCCTTTTTTCTTCCCTCCATCTTTTTCTCCTCCCCTTCTTTCTCCTCTCCCCTTTTATCTCCCTCTCCGCTTTTCTCTTCTCCTTCTTTCCCCCTTCCCAAGGATCATCCCAACGGCCAAGATTGATTTTTGAAGAATTGAAGGGCCAAGATTGAAGCTATGAACCACTCACACAACAAACACAACTCCTTTATGTGTCTTCTATTATCTTGTGTTATTGATCTGAGAAGTAACACGCCCCAGACCCTTATTCCGCTGCGACCCAATTTAGGGGTGTTACATACTGTCACCAAACATCATTTCTCACTCCGGTTCAAGATGAATAGCAAAATCCATACTGTTAATGTTGACAACTTCAAAGATATGCTCAAGATTTGCCCTAAACTCCTAGGCCAGAAATTTGAAGATCCTCCATTTGAAGAAGAGATACTCTCTTTCATTAGAGATCTTGGACACACTGGTGAGATAAAGGTCTTATTTGAAAAGTCCTGAATGAATCGTCGGTAAAAACCGGCGTGCCCAAGGAAACTACGGACACCTTTGACAGTAGTCGGATGAGGGAGTTTAGCTATAACTTCGACTTTAGCTCTATCAACCTCAAGTCCTGACTTAGAAATTTTGTGTCCGAGAACAATGCCTTCCTTCACCATAAAATGGCTCTTCTCCCAGTTTAAGGACAAATTGGTGTCTTCACACCGCTTCAACATTTTTTCCAAATGGGATAGGCACGTAGAGAAAGAGTCCCCGAAGACCGAAAAGTCATCCATAAATACTTCCATTGTTTTTTCGATCATGTCATGGAAGATTGCCATCATACATCGTTGAAACGTGCCGGGTGCGTTACACAGCCCAAAAGGCATGCGGCGATAGGCAAACGTTCCGTATGGGCATGTGAATGTTGTCTTCTCTTGATCCTTTGGGTCAATGGGAATCTGAAAATAACCCGAGAAGCCATCGAGGAAACAATAGTATTGGTTTCCCGCGAGTCTTTCGAGCATTTGATCCATGAAGGGCAATGGGAAATGGTCTTTTCGGGTGGCTTCATTAAGCGTTCTAAATCATACAACTCGCATCTGGACCAATCGAGTAGGAATTAGTTCATTCTCATCATTTGTGATGACGGTTATGCCTCCTTTCTTAGGTACACAGTGTACCGGGCTTACCCAAGGGCTGTCAGAGATGGGGTAAATCAATCCAGCGTCAAGGAGTTTTTCAACCTCCTTCTTGATAACGTCGTGGATTTTTGGGTTTACCCTCTCTGTCTTTTGCACTGAGGTCGTAGTCCGCTTCCATTAAGAATTTTCGTGAGTACAAAAATTCTGGGCGAACACCCTTTTATATCGGAGAGGTTTCCAGCGACTGGCTGATTGTGGGACTTGAGAACCTGAGAAGAAGCTGCCTTTTTCCTCATCATTTTAAGTCTTTAGCATTATGACAGGCAAAACTTGTCGTCACCCCTTCTAAAAATGCGGTTATTCAAGTGGGGTGGCAGTTCCTTGGGTTCACCTCGGGAGGTTCATCAACGGAAGATTCACGGTTTTAGCTTCAAAAGTTTGATTCTTTCTTACTCCAGCCAGATATTGTCATGATTTGGAGGGGGGGGTGGTGGTTCATCTGTTCAAAATTGCTTCTTAGAGCAGGATGTCCCCCTAGGATCATGATAAAGTTGGATCAACTTCGATGATGTTTGGATCATCTTCTAGAGCAAGAACAACAAAATTGCTTTCTTCAATATAAAAGAAAGGTCACTTGTCCCCGAAAAGGAGTGAGATTTGGAGAAGCAGTAAGATAACAATAGGCTCAAATATGGAGTGGGATTTGCCACTCGCGATCAAGTTGAAATCCTTGGTCCTCTTGAGAATACTCATCACAAGCCATATCATGACGTCGATTTTGTTTACCGTCATTGGTTGTATTCAGCTGTGTATCTTGAAGTTGGGTCAGATTGAATATGATGGCCTCCTTGCCTAACACGAAGGGTAATCTCACCTTATAAACATTCTATCAAGCCATGCTGGTTTTCAAAAAAACACGCCCGAGAATTAAAGGTATCGGGGGTCTGGTTCAAAATCAACATCCACGAAGTCAGCTGGGGAAATTGGAATTTTCCCACATTTTCAAGACATCTTCAGCGATAGTCGATCGGTATTAGTGATTCGGAACGGTCTGCTAGTTCTTGTGTCATGCATGGTCGGGGTCAATTGAGGAAGAGATTAGATCTATTCCATACACAGAATAAGCATGAGGATTAATGCTCGCACCAAGATCTGCCATGCGTTGATGTTGTAATCCTGTAAATTCACATGGAATCAAAAAATCGGCTCAGGGTCTCAAAGTTTCTTTGGTAAATTGTTGGTGTTATATGACCGTGAACAGTTTCCTCATTTCAAAGGAGGTCTTGCCTAATTCTGCTCACTTTTTTTCATTTTGTTTCCAATTAAGTTTTTAAAAGTCGAAGAAAATTTAGCCCCTATGATCATCAAGGCATCGGTAAAGGCTTATCTCGAACTCAAATCTCTAAAAATTTCATAGAATTTCTCGATTGGTCGTTAGCTTTTTCCATTGCGCCTTTCATCATTTCTTCTTGATGGCAAATTGGAATTGATTCGCTTTAGGATTGGAGTAACAAAGAGCAAAATTGGGGCTCAGGATTTGGATTACGAGACTGAAATTTTTTTTCGAACAACAGGAGGATTGGGACGTCTTCGGTGCTTCCGTTATTATTGGAGGGCTTCGTGTACCTTGGTCTACCTCACGGGTACCATGCTTTACTGCTTGTCGGTCCTTGGATTGGTAATAACAACCACTTCGTGGTTAGTGATACCTTATTATCTTCTTTCGGGTAGGTAACAGTGTTACCTGGAGCCCACGTTCCAGACCGGAAGTAAAGCTGTTTTAGCACGCTAACACATTTTGAAAGCATGTCAGCTCAAATTTGCCATTTGGCAGATTGCCAGGTTTTGACCTTGGGTTATGCATGTTTCTCAACACTGCATCATTGCGTCTGGGACATCATCCTTTCAAAATCTGTTTTTGACACACCGTGTGTCTGAGGTGCCAGGTCCTGATTGAGCTACTGGTTGATAATGAGGCCGTGAGGTCGATAAATCTGACCTTGTTCGTTGTGATTTGTTTCTTGTTTTGCATTTGAAGTTATTTCCTCGATTGAATTGTTTTGACTATTTGATGATGATTCTGAATGGGGAGAAAAACCGGAGGTCGAATCTGCATTTGTGACAAGTCGCGGAGGTCGGATGATAACAAGGAAATTAGCTTGGTTTTTGAACTGGCCGCAGCGGCATGGAACATACTTTGGATCATTGTCATGGTAAATGTTGCGTATTAGTGGTGGCTGTTGTGATATGAGATGACTTTCCCCCCCCCACAGTTACACAACTTTGTTCTAACGCTTGTGTACGGCGGGCGGAAGCTGGGGTTAGGTACTTTCTGTCTCGTGAATTAATGCCCGACCATGTTTTTGAGTTCAGCAATATCAGTATGAGGACTGCTGGGGTGGATGAGCTTGTACATCACATTTTTGCTTCACAACAGCTTTGTTTCTTGATTGACGTTACTTAGACTTGCTCTCGATGATTTTAACATTCTCGAGGCATTTTGTCTAAGAAGTTACCACTGGGCAGCAGAGTGCTAGAATCTTGATCCAATTGAGTTTATGGGCATTTATAGAATGTATCGAGTTGATGCCTATTCTGAAAACCATGATGAGGCATCCCCTTAAATCAGATCATTGAAACGATCCTCAAGCCTCTTAAACGTTCTCATCAAAATTTTGCTGTGAAATCTCGTGATTTCATTTCTGAAGGATTTGTCGTTTTTTAGAGGGAGGGAAGAATTTGTTAATAATATTTCGAAACAAGATCATCCCATGTTTTCAATCGACCGGGTGGGGGTTTTTTTCCAGCCATCACGGGCTTGCCCTTTCGAGTGAAACGGGAAAAAAAGCATAAGTTTAACCGACCTGTATTTGGTTTACTTCGGATTCCTTCCATCGATAGAAGTGATCTTGTTGATATAAAAAGGATGTGTGCATGTGGGTCTTCTTTATTAATTTCCATAAAAATTTGCTTGTTTTGGACAAGATTCAGAAAGACACCTGCTGATCTCCAATTTATTTGCGGTGATCTTCCGAATTAAAAATCGCAATTCCTCGTAATCCCCTCGGTTGGTGCTTTCTGAGCAGTTGCGGCCATAGTAGTATTATAGCCATCGTAACTATGTGGAGACTTATAGGTTTCTCAAGATTGGATGAATCTACAGAAGTTGCGACTTGTGGTTGTCGACGTTATACGGGCTTGAGAATACGATTTTTGGGCGGCCATGCACAAAATAGAAATATAAAAAGAAAATTTACACTAATTTTTTTTTTTTTTGGTTTTTCAATGATTTATTAACAATGTATTTTACCGGACAATGAGATAAGACAACCTTCCAACACAAATAATACCACTTTTCTTCACGGTAGCTCTCAAAAAGATAAACGCACAGGTGAGCGGAGGAGTAGGAATAGCGCGAAGCTTATTTCTCCTTTCGGGTCGTAGTTCCTCGGAACAACCCTCCTTATACCCACTTTATAGTTTGTTTAACTTTTCAAGGTGAGCCGTACGTTGTAAGAGACACAAATGGCAAGTTTTTAAATCTTTTGTTCGAGTTGGGAACCAACAAGTTCACCGGAAGTTATTATGATAATACCTCAGTTGAGAATATTATATTTTGGTATTTTTACCAATTTGTGAATTTTATTTCTTTTTTATGGACAATGTTTTTATATTTTTGGTTTTTCTTTTGTTTTTATCTGATAATTATACTAATAAAAGAAAATGAAAAATATTTTTGTATTTTTTATATGTTTATAAAAGAAAATATTCACAGCTTCAAACACAAATGATCAACAGCAACGATAGTCGGTATCACAGCCTCCCCGGCAACGGCGCCAAAAATTGATTGGTCTAAACTACACCTTAAAATATATATAATATATAATAAAATATAAAATATATATAGTAAGTGTAATCTAAAACACAATCAATGATACCGAGAAGTAGTATAGAATGTTCCCGGGTCGTTTATCCCCAACGAGGCTGGACTGGAGAATCGATACAGTCGGAAGATTGGAGTTTGAATGAGAAAAATGATTTGAGAGTGTGGAAAGTTAAATTAAACAATAACAAACAAAAACGTTTAAGAAAAACCTAAAAATTATGAAATTAAGCTAGAAAACGAGAGCACTAATCCCGAACAAAGGGGCTAAAAACCTAAAATCTTTAAAATTAACCCTACGAAGAAATTTTTGCTTCTAATCTACTCTAGGGGACTAATAACGAAGAATGAAAAAGACTAGACCGAAAACGGAGGTCGTTTGACCCAAAAACGAGTCAAGACAAAAACCGCACCCGGACCCGTTCTTTAAAAAGCAAAAAGTTATAAAAATGACCCTACGAAAATTTTTATATTTTTCCTACAAACTATATGACTAAATAAAATTTTCTAAAAAAGAAAAATATTTTTTTGATAATTTTTGTATTTTTTATGAATTTTTTAAACTTTTAACGAAATTAAATTGTAAAAAATACTAAATGACTTCGAAAAATTCTGAAAATTGTACTAAAAATACTTTATACTATGACTAACCTACGAAAAATAAGAAACAAAAAATTTGCTTATTAATAAGCCCGTAATAAGCTATAAACAGCTTATAGGCTTATAAGCCTAAAACGCCCTTAAATACCAATGCCCTTGGGACTATAACGAAAAAGTCCCAAGGGCGCAGCGGTATGTGTGTGTGTAAAGAAAGGTGTACGAGGGTTGAGACCCGGGTTCGAGTCTTGCTCACCCGGGTAACCCCTTGTCTCCTTTCTTTTTTTTTGGAAAAACTTTGTGAAGCAAAGTTGTTAAGCTTATGGAGCTTAACAACTTTCACAACTACAGCTTTTTCTAAAAAGCTAAGAATAAGCTCAAAATTAGCTTTTAAAAACGGACAGAAGTTAAAATGAGCTTAATGGTTTAAAAAGCTAAGACATTTTGACACTTTGTGGACTAATAAGCAATGCTAGGTCTAAAAAGCTAAAGAGGGCTGTCTACAACTTCCAAATAAGCACTAAAGTGCTTAACAAACTAAAACTAAATAAGGCTGAAAGAAGCTTAATGACAGTAAAGCTACAAACTAAGCTAACGGCTAAATGCTTCAGGGTTTACTCTAAAACAAGAAAAACAGGAAATAAGTAAAACAACTTAACAATCTATCAAAATAAGCTATTAGGAACACAATTTGAGCTTATGAAATAAGCTGAATAAGCCAAGAGGGAAAATAAGCAGTCCCTACACTTAGCCTAACAAAAACAGTGAAGAGGCAACTTTGGGCTTAAAAATAAGCTAGTAAAAGGGCTTCTTAAGGTCTGTAATTTAGTAGGCTTATCTAAGAGCTTATTGGCTCTCCAAATAAGCCAAAATCTTGGGGCTTATGTTCACTAGAAAGCTAGAAAAGAAAGCTTAAAAATCACCCCTTTGCACCAGGGGAGATTAAGCCAAGGACAAGAGCTTAATTTGACAGCTTATTTTAAGCTGTCAAATAAGCTCAAATAAAAAAGAAAAGTTGAAACAGATTAAGTATACTAGGAAATGGACTTGTGCACCAATTTTAAGAATCCAAAAACCATTTAAACCTGCTGATTTTTAAGAGTGAAAAAGGGCCTTTTTTGCTAAAAAAAATTGGACACTTATCTTTTCACAGCTTTGACTCAAAGAGTCAAGTGACACAAAAGAGTTTGACACCTTGTTTAAAACACACTAAAGACACTCTTTTTGACACTAACACTCAAGATTACAAGAGCTTATGAAATAAGCTCTTGTAGCCTTTCTTAAGCACCACAGTTTCAAAGGTTACTTAGATAAACTTTGAAAAACAATTTTAAAACTTAAACACTTTTAAAAACAGCTTTAAACAAGCTTAATTCTTAAGCTAAATTTAACTTAATGACCATAACCCATACAAAAACCATTTTTGACCCGTTTTTACTCTTAACCCAAACACCCCTTAAATTTCTAAAAAGTGATTTTTAAAACTACAAAAGCTGAATTAAGCTAAGATTTTAAGAGACTACTACTACTTAAGCAAGATTAAACTATAAAAAGGTAAAAAGCTAAAAAAAATAAGCACTTAAAAAGACAATAAGCTAGTGACAGTTTTAAGCTAATTTTGACAGTTTTGGATAAAATTGTATGAAAATGAAATGAAAGCAACTAAGAGGCATATTTAAGCATGAATAAGCACAAATGACATAGAAACGGCAAAATAATACCCCAATAAGCAAATGCTACATAACCGTAGTAGAAATTTAAAAAGGAAGATACTACAAAGGGGTCCCAAGTGACAAAGAACCTAAAGCTAATCCTAATTCCATCCCCCTAAGTCCTTAGTGATTCTGAACACACTCAAAACCCAAGGTCTCTTCCAGGTTTAGACCATGCTTCCTTTTTCTTATCACCAACAAAAATATAAATAGCTTTTTGGACAAAATTTAGATTGAACTTAAATAACTTTTCATTAGCTTAAAAAAAGAGTACAAAGAACAATAAGCTGTAAATAAGCTGAAAGACACCTAAAAATGACTTAATTTAAATAAAGATAAAAACTTCTACTCTACATGCTTAATTCGGCTCACATAGCCTCTTATTTATACTAAGAGCTAAGTCTCAGCCCTCCTTTCTTGTGTTTCTTCTGTGAGAGACTTCAAAGAGTTAATCCCAGCCATTGATAACCATTGTGCTTCTTCAAAACCATCTTAGCCATTGATTCGGCTACTTTTCATGGGAAATTGGGAGATTGCCAACATGGCAAGGGCTGAATTTTGGTGGGAAATATAGTGGAGGAGGGGGAATGTGCTTATCCATGGGAGTGGAGAAGAAACGCGGGGTAAAAACGGGGTGGTTAACCCGTGAGTTGTGTTGGGGGGAAAAAGGGCGGGAAAAGGTGTTATAAAAAAAAGGTTTGGGGTGACAGGGTAAGGTTTTGGGTATTTGACAACTTTGGTCCTCCAAAGTTATGTATCTCTTTGCACCATACTCCTGCGTGTTATAGGGAGTTTTGGGGACTTGCCACATTCAGTCCCCAAAAGTTATATTAACAGTTTGCAGTGCACTTCCTTGAAAGGTGAAGAATGGGACCTTTGCAAGTTTTGCCCCTTGAGGTTTAACTTAGCCAAATGGCAGTTTGTCCCTTCTCTTTACTTTTGTGTTCTCTTTAAAAAAGTTTAGGGTTTTTGACAAATTAATTAACCCTCAAACTTATTTTTCTTGACTTTTGGCTTTCGGAATTGACCTTTGGGTTGATCTTTTCTACACTGGCTGGGACTTTGACTTAAGCTGAGTCGTAGGGTTTATTTGGTAATTTTTCAATAGTTTAGGGTTACCCGTTTTCATAGTAGTGTAAATTTCCAGCAGTTTTCCTGCCTACCCTTTACTTTCCTTATTTGCACTTTCTACCCTAGTTTTTTAGGTTAAATAAAATAGTTTTAATAATTTTAATTTTAGTTTAATAAATTTAGGTTTTAGTTTTTAATTGGAAAAATTAGGGTTCAATTGCTTTATAAAATTTGGGCATTTTTGTTCCATTTGATTTCTGCACCTTTTTAGTAGTTAAAAAGCATTTTTCTTTAATTTTCCAGTTAAGTTTGTATTTTCTAGAAATTTAAATAGGTTTTAGTAATTTCTTTTTCTTAAATAAATCATAGAAAATAGAAAAATAGTTGAAAAAATCTAATTCTTTTTGTGAAAATTTTCTTTTTAACTCTAGTATTTTTGAAAAATAAAAATAAAATTTTATTTTTAATTTTTAGAAAAAGTTTATTTTTAGTAATTCATTTTTCTTTAAAAAATCATAAAAAATTCAAAAAATAGTTAAAAAATTCTAATTCTTTTTCCTAAAATTTTCTTTTTAAATTTGTGATTTTTAGGTATAAAATTTGTTGAAAGTAGTGATTTAGATTTTAAATTTCAGTTTTAGCTCACGTTTTTAATTTTCGTGCATTAAAATTTCGTGCTAGTTAATTGTTTTTAGTTTGTGCTATTATAATTCGTAGTGTAATTCAAAATTCAAAAATCCTTTATTCATTCTTGACTCGAATCCGAATTATTCCCGAATCTCAATTCACGATTTCGTTGGGACACGACCCGAGAAGAAAATACTTCCCGGTTAAAAATATACGTATTGTGTTTTCTTTAGTGAGATTTTACCTTTTTATTTCTCTTGTTTGAGAAGTAATTTGGAAAGAATTTTCACGGGATTAATACTATATATATATATATATATATATATATATATAATATATATATATATATATATAAATTTGACTAGTGCTTATACACGCATACCAAATTTTGGCGCCGCTGCCGGGGATTTCGTGAACGATTTTTTGAGGATATTCGTTGAAGTAGAGTTTTGAAGACCCTTCCTTTTTGGAAGTTATTTTGCTATTTTTGTATTAAAATTTAAAAAACATTCATTAATTCGATTCCTATCGAATTAGTAAAAAATAAAAAAAATATTTGGATACTAGCTATCCATCTTAAACCATTCCAATAAACAACAAAACTAATCGTGAGTTACTTGCGAGGTACGACGGACCTTTGAGTTTACAAACTATAAGGTGAGTTTAAAGAAAAGTGATAGCTACTTGCTAAGAAGTCATTGCTGCTCGCTAAGCTTTTCCGCTCACTTGTGCGTATTCTTGGAGACTTATCGTGAAGCTTGTAATTAACGGTTGCCAAAAATATTTTTTCTTTTCTTCCTAATAAATACTAAAAAATTGTAAATTTCCCCAAAAAATAATCTTCTTAATCTCAAATTCTTCTTTTTATTATTTTCACTAGTGCATGCGCACT
>BQNB010028931.1:7158-53271 GCA_026074375.1 Tanacetum coccineum
AAAAGGATGGATTTAGGGTTAGGGTTTTCTAGGGTTTATTATCCTTCGACTGATAAAGGCACAAGGTTGCGAGTTGTTGTGTTTTGCTGGGAATAACCAAGCTGTGTGAGGAGTGGAATTTAACAGAGTTGAGTGTGGGTTTGTTTTGTGAAAACCAGAATGAAAAACCATCATATTTATGTACAATTTTGAGGAAGGTTTACTAGACAAAGGGGATACTCACATGTATATATAATTGCAAATTGGGGAAGGTATCTTGCACAGGATTAAAAAGTCGAGTACTGTGGATTTCTTAGGGAGGAAAAAGAGAGGGATAGCAGCTAGGTTATCACGAGTGTGAGTTTGTAAAAGGATTAGGCTTTTACACGTTGGACAAAAGGAATGAAAGAGGTTTAGGGAGAATTTGTAGGGATTTGCTATCTTTTTCTTCGTACTATACGGTTTGAGGAGATTTAACAAAAGGTGCGTGATTTATTTGCTACATTGTAGGAGTAAATGGATTTTTATCTAAGTTTATTTAGTTTCCTAGTGTGTAAGAGTTAAAACTTTGGTGAAATTTTGTTTTAAGAAGTTTTTACTTGGATAAAATTTAATGAATGTGATTAAAGTAACTCTTCTAGACGAGAAATATAAAATAAATGACGAATACAAAGGGTTCAAGTAAGGTCTTAATGGGTTTAGGTTACGTCTCTAGCTAAATGCTAAATTTTGTGCCTACGCGATTTAATTAAAGCGATTTAAATGGAAATAAGCACCTAAAACCCAATAAATGAAAAGGGAATATCAAATAGATGGGGATTGTAATATGACCTAAAAACACGAGGTGTTATATCAACCAATACTTGCAAAACAATATTTTATAATAAATTCTTAAAGGTTTTTGGTTTCTATTTACTTGGCAACATTTTGAACACCAAAAATTATGAGTGAAACGCAATCAATGATGCTAACCTAATTTATCAGCCAAGTATCATGACGAACACATAGGAAACTAAAACCATCGTGACATAGAAAATAAAATTCTAAATAATGTATACAATAGTTATGTGGTATTTTAAAAGTGAACTTAATGCCAAGTTTTGCTAAAAATTATGGTCATGGTTCCTTTCTTTTAATAGAGGTTAACCAGTAGATGATCCATTTACGAGCTTTACTCAAAACGATCTAATATGCATCTATTATTGGTGATTATCACGTACACACATAACATACTATCACTCATACACTATATGAGCCACTTCAACATATGAAAAACTGTACAAGACATATAAAGCTAGACATGATAAGCGAAGTAGTTAACTAGATAATCAAATCAAGGAACGACCACCTCAATAGAATGAGTATACTAAGATATTAGCAATGGGTTCAATCTGCCCTTATATAAGTCCACCTTAAAAGAACCCTTTTAGTCGTGTGGGTTTGGTCATACCAAGACTTTTTCCTTTTGATATCAAGAGTTCCAATACAAAGGCCCAAACACATAAGTACAATATATCAACAAAATTGAAAAGAAAACGTAATGAATATTCCTTCTCTCTTGTTCAAACGATAGCAAACATATGTAATTCATTGTATATCCTCTTTTTTTATTAACAAAAGTAGATTTGTAATTACATAAAGAAAACATAACAAATATTTTGATACTTAGATAATGAAATCAGTACTTTGAACATCATTCGCTCTTAAGCCAACAACATTTTCAAAATATTAATGAACTCTAATGGACTAAAAGAGAGTTTTTTTTCCGAAGTACTAGTAATGAATTAAGGCTTATACTTCAAAAATGGTGTGTTGTCCCAAGGTGCAAGCACAATTCGGTTTGGGTCGGTTTTTGACTAAAACTGAAATCGAGCGACATATTCGTTAGTGGCACCCTCCCTGGGGTTGAGCACGGTTCGGTTTGGTCGTCTTTCTGACTAAAATCGAAACCGAACGACATTCGGTTATGATCTTTAACTATGTTCTTGCCTGCACCATTTTCTTCCTTCTTGTTCTTAGTTTAGATATACAAAGCTGAAAACAAACATAATCACTGTAAATCGTTTTATTTTTTATTTGTTTGACAATTTACTGTAGTTTTTATCACTAAAATTTTCATGTGATATATGTAACTGTGTACGACTCCACATGTGTCCCCATGTTTTTCGAGAAACAGTTTTATATAAGTAAAATAATTAATATAATGGAAAACTGAAACAGCACCATCATATCCCGGTGGTATCAATCTAATCTTTATTACTCTTTAATTTGATGTTTAATTTTAGGAAATGTTTCAGTTAATTTAATGTTTTTACTGTCACCTGATGCTTTGATATCCCGCTTAATTTTAGGGAAGATTTCTGATAACGTATAGTATGAGCACCAAGCTTACTGGGCTTAGTTCATAATATACGTATATGGGCCCAGGCCCAATACAACAAATAGCCGGATCGCTAAGCCCGGCAGGGGTGACGCTCCGGATATTACAAAGACGCACGCGAGTATCTTCTTGGCCGCACCTGTGCGCCCCGCGGACAAACACTGACCGCGGAAGAACACTCGCGTCCGCAAACACGATTATACGTGGACCCTTGCCCGACAAGGGACCCACTCCGACCACTACCAAAGTAGCCGAAATACTAGGAAACCCTAGTATTAGACACCTATAAATAGGAGTCACAGTACATCTCAAAAGGTACATTCTGTCTAATCATTAACTCTTACACATACTCTGACATTCTCTGACAAATATGTGTACTTACTCTCACGCCGGAGCTTAATCGTGGGGTCCGTCCCCACGGTAAGGCTAACGGTTTACTTTTAATTGTGCAGAACATCATCACTTCTCTTGCTCTAGTACAAGATCCAGTATCCAAGTCACTTGAAGGCCCGACCCGATAAGAGACTTGACACGCTACCAAACCCAACACGAATTTTGTACTAACAATCATCCAATCATAATCTATCATCCAGTAAGTTCTCTTTGATGTTCTAGTTATGACTACATGAAATTTTTTTTTTTTTTTTGGAACGGCAAATTTATTAAAAGATGAGCTAGCAAGGAGCTAGAGTTACAATATATGTTTAATCAATCTAACATGTGGGCATCAAAAGCGGTTTAAAATATCATGGATTAATATTTTTTGGTTAAAGGCTTGATGTGTTCTTCTAACGAAAATAAATTGCAAATATCCACGCCTGTTTATTTCGGCTAAATTAAGGCCTGTATAGAATAACTGATTCTGTTAGTCGATTGTTTAAATGGCCCCAATTCAATAATTAACTATTGCAAGTCTATGTTAATGGTAATTTTAATGGAATAAAATATTGTCTTATGACTTCATTAAATGATTCGAGAATATAAGAAAACTTGTATTTACTGTATGTTCGACATTAACTGATTCGAGAATATAAAATATTGCCTTACACAATTGTTATGTTACATGGAAATTTAGATTATTTCACTACTGTATGTTCAATAATGATCTGTTCATGATTAATAGTTGACGAATTTATTCCAGATTCTCAACTTGTTGAATTTGTTAATGTTAAATGGTAACTTTTGTGTTAATATAGATAACTAGTCCAACGAATGGTTGTTTAGATTAGTATAAAAGTTTATTCATGTCATATTATGTAATTGTTCATGTTACCACTCAATGAACCTAACGAATAACTTGAACAATAAAATCCATGTAAGCATAACTAGCATATATGTTACGTTTCTACCCAACGGTGATATGTGGTATGTGATATGTGTGTATCCTTAGTCTAGTTTAAGATGTTTAACGGTTCAATTGTTAACTAACCCAACGTGAGGTTGATAATTGGGCACAACATCTTATACACCTATTATTTTGGTGTTCATGATAGGTTTATCTTTATACTGACATGCTTCCCTTTACATATATATCCCATTAATTTCATCAGTTTTATCTAAGCATGCATTAAATTTTCAATCTATGTTAGCATCTACCTCAACTTTCAATACGGGTCACTTGTCCAGAATTGAACCTTTAACTGGTACCAACTTTCTAACATGGAGAGATCAAGTGAAACTTACTCTTGAAGTAATGGATCTCGATCATGCGTTTCGTATTAATCCTTTTGCTGTTGATGTGTCGTTGTGTGGTGTTAATTTTATGATTTCAAGTTTTAAATTTATATTTTGCCGACTTAACAAAAAATAACACTTTAACGGGCAGTGTACCCGATCGATGGTAGTTTCATGGTAAGTAGGGTGTCGATCACTAAGAGCGAGAAACAATCTTTTAATTTATTAATATTTTGGTTATCTAAACTAAGTTAGTTCTATTCTATGTTAAACCTCTGTTAAACCTATGTTAATCCTAAATCTAATGGATAAGAGGGTTTTAAGCCTGAGAGACTGGCACGAGTTTTGTGGTGACTAAAATCAATTTAAGACACTAAAACACACGCAAGCAAATTAACAGAAGATAAAATAACGGTCTAGCCAAATATAAGAAAACTATATTAACCATTGTTAATCCAATCAGAACATTGGTTTGTTTATTTAGTGAAATGATTACTTATCTCGGGGCGGCATATCATTCTTAAGACTTAGGCGGTACTTCTTCCTAAGACCTAGACACGTAGAATTCTGTCACAATTAAATGCAGCCGCATAAAGCATCCTTATTTACTGATTATAATCTATCTTAGGGATTAAAGCAATGGTGATCTTGTTAAACCCTAGCTCATAGAGACTTTACCTACTTACTGCTTAATGGCAATTTATACACTAGTAGTCCACTAACCAAGTCTTTACCAATTAATTAGAACGTACTCGTTGATCCCAAGGTCACCTATTGGTCCAACGAAGCTCACAATCTAAGGGCAAAGATAGGTCGTTATTTGTGATCCTATTGGTCTAGATGTATAAATCACTATATGGAGAGCCATCCCGGCATTTAGATTACTTGGTCCGTATCACTAGATCCAGTTGAATGATAGGTCGCATACAAAAGCACGTAAACAAGTATAAACTGATAAACATAAACAAGCAATCAACGATAAATTAAGCAATTGAGATAAACAAACCAAACATTTAGATCTTCATAATAATGGCTAATACCCGAAGGTATTAGCTAATAATTTAGCCAAGGTAAACTAACCGAGTTAACGAATGATACCAAAACTGAACGATTACAAGAGTATAGGAGATTACAAGTTGTTTCCTATGGAATTGATTATGTTGCAAGACATCTTCTTCTCTTCTTTTCCTCTGAAAATCGACTTTTTTGGTTTAGGTATCGAAAATATGATTTAGCACACTTAAAACTCGTTTTGAGTTTTCTATTTATAAGGTCTGGAAAAAGGTCGATACGGCGTATCAAAAGTCTTCGATAAGGCGTATTGGGGGTTTCTTGGAGTAGGGACCACGTTCGATATCTTCCTGAATATATTATTTCCATAGCTTGAATACGGCGTATAGGATTCTCTGGATACGGCGTATTGATCTTGTTTCTTTCGTGGTTTTTAGTGAAGTGCGGGCACAGATACACCGTATCTTCCTTGATGGATACGGCGTATTGGATGTCAGAATCAGTTTTCTTCTTATTTCTTTGTTTAAGCTCCAGAATGCATGCCTTTTAGTTAACTTTCACCAAGTACTCCATAATTATTGCAATTCTCAAATACAAACGATTACGTAACAATTTTTTGCAATAATTATACAAAATGGATTAATTACATGGGATAAATGATGCTATAAAAGTGAAGTTATTTGATGTCATCAGATATCCCCCACTTAAATCCTACTTGTCCTTAAGTAGCCTTTAGAATTTTATGAAAATGTATCTCTAAGGATTTTCCTGTTAAGCATTTATTTGATCTATTACAAGTACACAACCAAACACTTACGAAATAAGAAGATGAAAACACTCAAATCACTCAACTAATCTATGTGGTAACATGTAACTAATTGGCTCAATTGCTCGGTCGTGACGATTATTCTATCATAGGCTTGGCAAGGATACATATCTCCATCACTAGAGCTAAAGAGTAACAACTTTATAAAGGTAAAATGGGTTTTTATGATAAGACTTAGGGTTGATCATTCTACAATCTTTCATCAAAAGTACCACACCAACAAGGCAGCTGACGCACACATACATGGCCGTAACGACATAATAGACATGTGTGTTCGATCACATCCTCATTCGAGTTTAACCAAGGGTTAGGATGAAGAATGATATAGGGTAGAGATCTTCTAACTTTCACCAATAGTAATAAACCAACAAGGCAGCTGAGACATGCATACATGGCCATAACGACGGAATAGACATGCATGTTCGATTACATCCTCATTCGCGTAAAACCCATGGTTAATGATTAGGAAAGGGAAATAAATTATTGTTAAATAAAAATTACGAAACAAATAGATTAAGTCTAAGATATAAGTTGCTAGATATTTTTTTCCCGACCGTTACCATGAAAAAGACACAACTATTTACACACGTCTTGATCATAGATCAAAAACAACAACCTGAGTTGGCGTTCCCGTAACGGTCAACTTCTCAATCATCTCATACTTTACATACTTTTACAAGGCAAGTGGCGATATCTACCACTTTATACAAAACTTTACATCGTTGATTTATAAGACATATCAACGAATAATCGATCTTTCATATGATTCCTTCGGTCTAAGCTTTTGTGAAACGATTATCTTCAAACTTTCCTCCTCTTTTTTGTTGCGTTTTTCTAATTTTTTCAATTTTTTTATACTATACTACGAAACTCGGTGTAATTTCACCATCTTCACGATCATAATAACTCCGGATAATTCCTTCGATAATTCTTCATTCTTCGGACGTACCAATAATTGTGTTGGTAGTAAAAATACATGAGTTTTGACTACTTTATACATTCTCATTTGCAATGTGCAAATTTCTTCCCAACCGTACCAAAGATAGAAAATTGACACAAGACTCGAAAAATACATACTTTACACTTTAAGCAACTAGCAACTGATAAATGGACTTAATCTAACAGGGTAAGCTAAGGTGTAAGGTGTAACGAAACAAATAGTTGGTGTTATTCCTAAAGGATTGGCTCTATTGGTTTTTCTAGGGGTATCTTACTCTTAAGATGAGAGTAAACAAATGGTTTATACGGGGATTTAACTAACCAGTGTAGTTAGTTAATAAAACAACATATAAAGGCTTTTTGGGTGTAATCCTAGAAATTTACCAATTTAAACAAGTTACTCCATCTAAATCCATAGTACTCATTATTGTGGTCTCGAATAGATATACCAAGCCAAGTTCTAAAGTCTACAACATCACCGGCACACTCATATTTTATGGAATTTGGGTAAACATTTAGAAACGGATAAGGTTAAATCCTCATAATATCTAATAAGGGTTATTGTGTGCAGGTTATGTAACAAGTAATTTCATAAAAGTATGTTTGATTTTTTTTAAATTTGAGCATAATTTAAGCATTTTATGTGAAAAATAGGACAAGTATACATTCTAATTCTCATCCCCCACTTGAATTATACAATGTCCTTGTTGTATAGATAAAACATTAAAAACGAGAATTAAAAGAATTAGAATGAGAAACTCCCCTGATATTTTGCTTGGTAGATTCTCCAAGTTGAGTTTATGAGCAAGGATGTGTGTTGAACAACCGTCTTGAGATTTCAAGACTCCAACACTTCTAGATTTCCAGATTGTAGATGCTTCACCAACTTTGTCAATTTCTTTGCAGCGAGGTCCTGTGCAAAATATAGAAAAAACATGCAAAATCCTATCTCGGGTATCTACGGTTAATTAAATAAGCTAAATAAACTGTACAGGAAACCAATACGCCGTATCCATAAACTAGAATACGCCGTATTGAAAAACCTATAAAAAGTATCTAAATACGGGTCAGTCTGTTGAATACGTCGTATCATGTACATGAATACGCCGTATTGACAGAACTGACAATAATGTTTAAAGTGCGTAAAAATAAAGGACTGATAACGTCCAGACATTCAATACGCCGTATGGTATGGAGCGAATACGCTGTATTGATGTCTGGGAAGACTGACTCGATAAAAATAGATAACAATCCGGATTGTCTCTCGGGAAGCACTTTTCTTTCAGCTAGTCTTTAAGTTAGACTTTTTCTTCAGCTTCTTTCACGTTGTATCTTCTTCGAATTCCACTACTTCTTTATCTTCCACATCAATATGTCCATCGTGGTACTTCTTTAACCTTTGTCCGTTGACTTTAAAGCTGATCCTGTTTCTATCGATGATCTCTACGGTTCCATACGGATACACAGTCTTTACCACATTTGGCCCGTACCACCTTGATTTGAGTTTACCCGGATGCATCTTAAATCTAGAGTTAAATAGCAACACCTTATCTCCCACTTTGAAATTCTTATACCCACGTAGCCTAGAGTCGTGTCATCTCTTAGTTTCAATTCCTTGTAGATCCGGGTGTTTTCGTACGCTCCATCTTTTAATTCCTTCAATTCATTAAGTTCCATGAAACAGTTCTTTGTTACAGATGTGAGATCCATATTACATTGTATTAGTGCCTAATATGCTTTATGTTCGATCTCCACAGGCAAGTGACAAGGCTTTCCATAAACCAATCTAAAGGGGGTGCATCCGGTAGGTGTTTTTTAGGCGGTTCTGAATGCCCATAACGCATCATCTAGCTTTTCGGACCAATTCTTCGAATTATATCCAACCGACCTTTCCAAGATACGTTTAATAGCTCTATTAGTCACTACGGTTTGCTTATTAGTTTGAGGGTGATATGCCGTTGATAACTTATGTGTTAATCTATACTTTTGCAAGGCTTTTTCCAGTTGAGAGTTATAAAAATGTGTCCCCCGATCACTAATTAAAGCTTTAGGAACTTCAAATCTTGAAAATAGCCTTCTCAAAAACTTAATCACAATGCGAGCATCGTTTGTAGGAAGTGCTTGAGCTTCGACCCATTTTGATACATAATCTACTTCTACCAATATATATTTGTTTCCCTTCAAGTTAGGAAAGGGTCCCATAAAGTCTAGCCCCCATATGTCAAACACATCACATACCTGAATATTGTTCTGAGGCATCTCACTTCTTGATGATATGTTTCTAGATCTCTGACATGCATCACATCTCATCACGTAATCTTTAGCATCTTAAAGATGCTAGGCCAAAAGAATCCTGATTCATAGACTTTCCTTCCAGTAATTGATGCATTATGATGACCCCCCGTTGGTCTAGAATGACAATGTGCCAAGATTTCAAGGATTTCATTTCCAGCAATGCATCGCCTAATTACATTGTCCGGGCATAGCTTGAATTCATATGGTTTATTCCAAAAACAATTTTTTACTTGAGAGAAAAATCTTCTTCTTTTTTCAGGTGTCAAATTTGGAGGTATAATCTTTCCAACGATATAATTAACATAATCAACATACCATGGTTCGTCCTCATTTGACTTGGTTTTCAATATCATAAGATGTTCGTCGGGAAACTTATCAGCGATTTCCTCTTCTGTAAATGTTCCCAAGTCTTGGTTCTCAAGTATCGACAAATGATCCGCAGCTAAGTTCTCTGCCCCCTTTTTATCCTTAATCTCAATGTCAAACCCTTGAAGAAGCAGAAACCATCTTATAAGCCTTGGTTTGGCATCCTGTTTGCTGAACAAATACTTCAAAGCTGAATGATTAGTATAGACTACGGTTTTTGATAAGATAAGATATGGACGAAACTTATCAAAAGAGAAAACATCTGCAAGAAGTTCTTTTTCAGTAGTGGTGTAATGCTATTGGGCATTATTTAGAGTTTTGCTGGCATAATAGATTGGTTTAAATTTCCCGTCTATTCGTTGTCCTAACACAGCTCCAACAGCGAAGTCACTAGCGTCACACATTAATTCAAAGGGCACGTTCCAATCAGAGATATTATGATAGGCGCAGTGGTTAGTTTTTCTTTCAAAATGTTAAATGCCTTTTTGCAATCATCAGAGTCGGAGTATCATTCTTGAGTCTTTAGGTGGTACTTCTTCCTAGACCTAGATCGAAGAATTCCTGTCACAATTAAACGTTATTTGCTTCTGTCGCATAAAGCATCATTTTTTGATGATTATAATCTTTCATAGGGATTAAAGCAATGGTAATTTGTTAAACCTTTAGATCATCGAGACTTTCCCAACTTGCTGTTTAAGGAATTTCATACATAGTAGTCACTACCAAGTCTTTACCAATTAATTAGAACGTACTCGTTGATCCCAGGGGTCACCTACCGGTCCAACTAAGCTCACAATTAAAGGGCAAAGATAGGTTATTATTCATGATCCTATTGGTCTAGATGTATAAATCACTATATGGAGAGCCATCCGGATCTAGATTACTTGGTCTGTATCAATAGTCCATGTTTTGAGTAGGGTCGCATAAAAGCACGTAACAAAATAAACTGATAAACATAAACAAGACAATAAATAAAAATTAGGAATCGAGATAAACAAAACCAAACATTTAGATCTTCATAATAATGGCTAATACTCGAAGGTATTAGCCTTCAAGCGTCATAATAAATACAAAAGTAATTATTTAGCCAAGGTAAACTAACCGAGTTAACAAATGATACCAAAAACTGAACGATTTACAAGAGTATAGGAGATTATACAAGTTGTTTCCTATGAATTAATTACATTTCAGACCTTCTTCTGCTCTTCTTCTATTTGAAAATCGACTTTTTTGGTTCTAGTATAAAATATGTTTCAATTTAGCCACACTGAAACCGGTTTTAGGTTTCTATTTATAGGTCTAGTAATAAGGTCGATAGGGCGTATTGACTAGAGGTCAATACAGGCTTATTTGGGGGTTTCTTGGTGTAGGAACCGCATTTGATATCTTCCAGAAGATTTACATTCTATTCTTGATCGGCGTATTGGTCATCCATGGATAGGCGTATTGTATCTTGTTTCCTTGTGGTAGTCTTTGGTAACGTGTTGGCACATATATGGGGTAATCTTCATTGATGGTTTCGGGCGTTTGGATGTCAGAACAGTAATGTCAAATGTCTTCGTTTAAGCTGCCAAATGCGTGCCTTTTTGCTAATCTTCGCCAAGTACTCCATAATTACTACAATTCTCAAATACAAACGATTAATTAACAATTCTTTGCTATAATTAAACTAAATGATTTATTTACATGAGATAAATGATGCTATAAAAGTAACGTTATTTGATGTCATCAGCCCTACCTTTGTGTAGTGGTGGCAGGCGTCATCCTTTGTCGGGTGCTCTTTAGCAGAAGGTTTAGGATTTTTAGGCTTCGAGATATAAACTGGCTTATCATTTCCCTTGTCTTTTCATTTTACACTGGCCTTACGAATTAAGCAAATTTCTTATTGGCTTTCTGGATTTTACACTTGAATAGCCATTACTTGTGGTTAGCAAGCTCTTTTATGGTAACCTTTATCATAATCAAATAAGCAAGTGAATGTAGATTCACCAATTGTCTTCACCATGTGTGCTTATTGTCTTATTGTAGTTCCCTACAAATCCAGCAAAGTCACTTATAAGGCCATACACTAAGATCTTGCAGGAGCACATAACCTAGATGTTCCAGTTGCTCCACATAACCTTTCATCTTAAGTACATATAAGCTAACTGGTTTTCCCTCCTCTTGTTTGCAAGCATGGAAAGTTTAGATTAGGTCAAACTGCTCCACTCCAGCTTGTTTCTCAAACATGGATTTAAGCTCCTGAAGCATTTCATAAGGTGAGGAGTTTTCGAACTGTCTAAGTAGTTCGGGAGTCATACTTCCAAACATAAGACAAGCAACCTCATTATGAGCATCATATATTGTATTCCATTTCGCAAGCACTTGAGCTTCAGAATCAGTAGCATGAGCAGGGGGAATAGGTTGTTCAATAACAGACAGTTTCTTTTCAACTCTCAAGACCAACTTAGGTAAACGAAACCAATCATTAAAATTTGAACCAAAAACTTTATCTTTCAAACATCGACATGATAGACCTGAATGTTTATGTATTAGACAGCGTGTTATGGCCCAAACATACTAATATATTATATAAGTATATACGGATATGTAAACAATTACTAGTATAGTAAGTACTTTCCGTCAGATTTAAGAAACAAACTTTTAACCAAAGTTGTCTCAAAAACCTCAGGGTCGTTTGTCCTAGATGTGGCCTGCGAATTGAAAAATCGGTTAATAGTTGTGATCGCGTGTTTGAATGGTTTCAAAGATGTTAATTTGGTTTTATATCTACTAATGAAATCGAATAAAACATGTAAAAAAAACAGTAAACAATAAAAGCATTTTTTTTAAAGCACTTAGAAAATAAAGCACGGAAACGTAAACGTACATTAATAAAGCGGACATTTAAGCAACTATGCAATTAAGGCCTACGAATGCATATTTAGTTTTCTAATATCCTAAATGACCAAAATAAAAATTTAGAGAGAAGAATTATATTTTTTGACTTTTATATTTTTTTATTATGAATTTAAATAGGATTTATAAGTATAAATGCATAAAATTAGTAAACTAAATTACCAAAAATCTGGAAAATTATGAAAAGTATTTTTGAAACTATGTCGAAATATAATAAAATTAAATCTGGAAAGTAAAGCTAAACGAATAAGTTGTGAAAATATAGCAAATAGAATACTGATAAGCAAAAAACATGTTTTATTTTGAAACAAAGGGTAAAAGAATAAGGAAAAGGGGTTTATGAAGAAAAAGACCCAAGGACCATTGGTTGAGAGTGGTGCTTTTTAAGGTGTTAATATGTTGATTGTGTGTAAGGGGTGTTAGAGGTATAGGTGTCGACCCTATGCGACTCCCTTTTTTGTTTAATTTTTATTTTTTGAAAACATTATTTAAGAAAAATAGACATCCTGAAATAATTAACTTTTGTAATCGAACTTTTTCTTGAAAGTGACTAATAAGCAGGTTTATAGCTAAATAAAATGACTGTTAAACTAACTAACTAAAGGTCTTTTAGGGCTACAACTGTTTACAAGTTTTCTTTTAAACTTAATAAGCACTTATTTTTTATTAACTAGGCTGAAAACTAATGACTTAACAATACTAATAAGCAAAAGGAATTAAAAAACAAGCACCAAATTAAGACAGAATAAGCATAACAAAATCAGCAACTTATTACTAACTTGAAGTAGTTAGTACTGGTAGGCTAAGCAGTGAAGACTACTAGATTTTAGCACATCAAAAAGCTTAAACGAGACTCAAATAAGCTAAAACAAGCAAAGAACCTTATCCTAAGAGCTATCAAAAATTTACTTTTAGCACTACAATAAGCTGTAAAGTTTAGAACTCAATTTAGCTCTTTCCTAAATCCAACTGCTTTTGCGGAAATTTTAGCTAAATTTTAAACAACTTACACTAATTGCGTATAACCTAAAAATTAAAAACAGATTCAATTTGACTTCCAAAGAAGTCTATAAAAACAAGAATTAAGCAAATTTGCCTAGAAAATAAGCTAGAAAAAAATTTAAAAAGAGCACAATCTAACTGAACAAAGTCAGTATGCACTGACTTTTGGCTATTTTGGGACTTAAAAATAAGCTAATTAAAGGTAGCTAAACAATAGAATAAGCTCAAATTCAAGTACTCTATACTACTAACTATCTAAGTATTGAAAATCAAAGATTAATACAACCTTGAGTTTATTAAAATTGAAGCTTGAAAAGAAAGCTTATCAACTAAAAACTAATGCTTGATTGCTATATTGTCTAATGTAGAACAGGATTATGAAACTTGATTGAAACCGTGCTCAAACTATTAATACCAGATAATAGACCTTAAAATGAATGCAAAATGAACTTGAAAACACACTACTAAACTCTCTAAACTTAAAATCAAATGTAATGCATACTAAAACTAAGGATTCACCACATAATTGAATTCTTCTTTTAAAAACTCGAATACCACTTAAACATTGATTTAAACTTGGACTATTAATGATTTAAAACAGGATATAAATGATGAAATCAAACTGGATTTTCAAAATTTTAAAGGTCCAAAAACGTTGTAACCTAGAAATTTAACCTAATGCCAAACACCCCTTAAGAAAATTAAAACTTATTTTAAACCTTCAAATCTCAAATTTAGTTTATGAAACCTAAAGACCAGATGTTTATAAGACATTTATGAAAATAATGAGCAAATTTTACCACTCAAATAAGCCAGATTAACAAGCTATCTACTTATGCTACTTTCTATGGAAATTTAGGACAGTTTTAGCAAAAACTTAGAAATGATAGATCTAATTATTAACAAGCAAAAACTGATTATCTAAACAAGTACACAAAAGACAATAAGCAACTAGAATCAGAATTAAGCACTCAAATAAGCAATAATAAGAAAATGCAAAAATTAAGCAACAAAGAAGAGAAAATGAGGTGTACCTTAATCCCAGCTAAACAGGGATGTAAATTTGCTCGTAGAGCTTACGAATTAAGATACGCTTATCATAGATAAGCTGGTATTGTCTATAAGCCCTTCCACAATTGGCTTATCATCCATAAACAAGCTGAGGTAAATTTTTGGGGTGAAATGAGCAATCTAATAAGCTCAGTTAAGCTTTTAAAAGCTTAATGGTATAAAAAGCTGATGTAGTAAGAGTGCTTAAAGGAGCTTATGAGGAGCTTATGATGTTTTCTTTTATACCATAAAGCTTAACATAAAAAGATGGCATTTAACACAAATTAAGATAAAACTGATTTTATTAAATCATTAACTGATTACAAGCTTGGAAGGAATTACTTAAAATTTAAAGGTCATAAAAAACGTACAAGCTAAAAGTTACATCTACCCTAAGCGTACTCCTATTCCTAGATGTCTAAATGTGTGTGACGAGGCTTCATTTTATAGGTGAGTGATGTGAAGCTTCTAGGCTCATAGACTGTAACACTTGATTTTAGATCTCAACCATTAATCCATAGATGCTTTCAATCACATGGATCTCAAAACGTTTATTAGCCTCCACGTATGATTAGACATTGATTGGCTTGGGGTTCTGCCTAGCGGTGGCTCAAAATGCTCATTGCATGTGTCCAATAAGCTTCTAGATAGGTTAGAATTTCATTTTAGGCATGGTTAAATTTAGTGGGACCCCAACCCCCCTTTTTATTCTTTACGACCTGGTATTGTTAGGGTAAAGTTAGGGAAGGTCGGAGTGACAGTAAAAAAATGTCTTCCCCCTCTTTTTCTTTTCTTTATTTCGTTTGACCCGGTTTAAAGAGAGTTTGACTTGGGTTTATATAAGGGAAGTTGGGCTTGGGGCTTATGGATTGGGCTTTCGTGATTTGTGGTTTCTTTTATAACTAAATTTGGGCTTTTTAAGGGATTTGGGGTTTATGGCTTATTTAGATTAGGAGTTGGGCTGACCCGGCCCAATAAAATGGGCCCGAGTCGGTCCGTAGAGTAAGGGTACGCCTTCGGCCTCGGTTTTTCACGCTCTTTCATTTTTGTGCTCGTTTTTGTCCGTTTTGTCTTTTCTTTTGTCCATTTCTTGATATATCCGTACCTGCAAGACACAATTCGCAAAACAAGCAAATAACAATGATTTTTTATGTATTTTGGTCTTTTTTGGGTTTCGTTTTTCATGGTAAAAGGTATGTGTAAATAGCACATACCAAATCCCCTTTACTAAGTATTGTCGTGTCTCACGCATTGTCATAAATAAACACTTTAGAAAATTAAGAATCTCAATCCCCTTGATTAATCTACTCAGAAAGTAGCTAAGTATCATCTTAAGGATAAAGTAACATTAGCTCTGAAAAGCCCCGTTTTTCCCTTTTCAACATTTTTCCATTTTTTATGCTTTTTCATAACTTTCCATACTTCAACACTTCATAATATTATGCTTTCATTATTCTACGATAATACTTAGGATCATGGAACAAGCAAAATAAATTCATCGTCTCCAACTTTCACTTTTCCATACTAAGCTTAAAAATAAGATCATTGTCAAATACAAGTCATGTTACTAAGGACTACTCTTAAATACTATTGTGTACTACTTTTTCTCCTTCTTCCTATAATTGGTATCTTCAAGATTTATTTTTGTCATATTCCCTGAAGGCTCTTTAAGACTTATTTCGCATATTTATTAATTTCGAAAATTAAGCGGACGGTTGAATGATAAAAATTTGCTTATCTACCCCTATCCTTGAAAAAACGATGAGGTCCCACATCGAGTGTGTGACGAAATTTGGCCTTTTATTCGGCTACGTGTCTTTACTTTTGTTCACTATACCCTAAGGCTCTTTTTAAGACATAAAATCAAGTGAGATTATTTGCATTCATATTACCCTAAGCTCTTTAAGTACAAACCAAATATTTATTAACATGATTCAATCATTTCACACCATATACCCTTAAGGCCTCTTTTAAGGTTAAATGTACAATTTAATCACTTGTGCCATATACCATTAGGCTCTTTAAGGCATAAAGTAATCTCTGATTAACTTCTACTTACCCCATATACCCGAAGGCTCTTTAAGGAGTAAGCAAAGCAATTATTAATATGATATATATAGTATGCAATTAGAATCCCGATGTTGTGTACTAATTATTGGCATGTCTTCCAATTATGAGGAAAGTTACTAAAAAAAAGTACCCCCCCTTGTTTGTTCCTTGAATCGGGACAACTTATGTATTTATCATTATTCATATACAAGTGAAACATATACTAATGAGAGAAAAAGACCAATTAATCTTATTGTGCTTTAAGAAAACCAACTATTCATACGCTTAATAATCATGGACTTATACTAGATCTTTATCATTTCTACGTTCTTCGTAATTTAAAATCTCTAAGAAAGAGACTCGCTAATGCTTAGCCTAGCGAATTAGGATCAGCACTTTAACAAGTCACATAGACTGGCAACAATCTTAATTCTAATAATTCGGAGTTCCGGCATATGGAAAGCCCTAACATAAGACTAGCAACAAACTTGATTTAAATATGTTAAGGAAAAAGCTAAGGTATAAAACCGGTCAGATCAAAATTTATTTCTTTTTCTCACCTTTATTTGTATTACAATACTTATTTCATAACTTTATTCCAACATTTAACATTTTTTTTATCATGCACAAAATTTTTAAATTTTTGCTATTTTCACACAAATCACTTATTTTTGGTGGAAAATGGGTTACGTGAGAACAACGGACGCATGCATAATCAAATCGATAGATTCCCCCCCCCCATACTAAAACTACACATTGTCCTCAATGTGAGATTGATACCCTTATACTAATTTCAATGCGTAATCCTAATATAACAGAGATCCCTTACGCAAATCTAAAGCCGTTTATTAAGTATGCTAATAGATAAACGTTAGTCGATATGATTAGGATATCGGCATTTCCCAATAAGCAATGCGAAGGATTTGAGAGCGATCTTGTGACGATGCATGGACAATACACCGCGCACGTGATTTCTTCAATCGGGCAATCCGGAACAAAAAACCATAAAACATCGAAACACGAGAAAGGAAGAGGCGGGCCTCCTTACATCAAATGTTAAAAAATAGATAAGAAGATAGAAACACTTGTTTTTGTTAACCGAGTCACGAGCTTGACTCGACCCCGAATTTAAGTTGTCATGGGGATCAATGGAGAGAAATCTCCAAATCGGGCTTTCATTGATGTTTGGATAAACATTAAAGCACATGAAAGTTCCATCCCGATGAGATGCCACCGGTTCTAAGTGGAGATGCCGGGGTCAAAAATGGTGTCTTCACTCCCGGTGGAGAGAAGTAAAGGAGAATCCTCAGGGTAGGTGAGAAACGGGAGAAAAGTCCGAATGAAAAATGTGAAGGAATCGTCATCTTCAACATTTGGGGAAAAAACAATCTCACCTCCCCCTAGGTCAAAACATTTGTCTTCATTAAGCTCATCAAAATTGTTTATCACGGGCGCATCGGGCTCAATGTCGAAGGTAAAACGCTCATACTCGGGAATAGGATCATCGTTAAGTAAGTCGTTAAGAAAAATAATATCCCCTTCCGAGTCAAAATCACTCTCAATACCCGGTGGTATCGAGTCTTCCGAAACAAGAAATGTATCAACCTCCTCTATAAGAAAGTCACTATCCACAACGGGAATAGGAGAAGAGGAGGGATATTTGAGCACAAAAGGAATAAGGTACGTAAGTTCTAATGCTTTCGATCTATCAATAGAGATTGACATTCAATAATTTCTCATAAAGAATTCCGTCCTCGATTCGAAGAATATCAATATCAATTTCTCCTTCTTCTTCATCAAAATTGTCTTCATCAATTCCCGGTAGAATTGGATCAATAAGATCGAGTTCAACCGTGCGAAAACTCCTCGGGATGAAAATATATCTTAGGAAATGTTGATCGAAATATCTCGACTAGGCAAAGAGTTTATAACGTCCAAATTCAGCATCAAGTTGATCATTATAACAAAAACGGAACATCACAAAATATCGTTGAAAATACCCTTGGACTCACTTGGGATTGGGACAAGGTCCTCAACACTAGACTTTATTACTTCGTCCGATTCCGTTTCTGGAATAGTGCTAAGATGCTCGTCCCCCATACTTAGAGAGTTATCGGGTTCCTCGGTTGGTAAGTCGGGTGTGATTGCTTTAGACGATCTATATAAAATAGTATGCTCATCATCATCATCGTCAATCATAGGAAAATTCCAATTTAGAATAAAACTTTGAGCTGCCTGCTCCTCCTGTTCTTCCTGAACTGCCTGCTCTTCTTGTTTCAGCAGGATTCCATCACAAATTTTCAAATCGTTAAGAAGTTTAAGCATCAATTCTTGTATATCCTCTGGTTGATTTTGCTCTTCTTCAATAGCTTGCTTAATTTTAAGAAATTTATCCTCAGCTAACAAGAAAGCCATTGGTTTTTCTTCAGGAGGTATATGATCAAATTTCTTTAAAAAGGTTTGAATAGTTTCCATTAAGTTTTCTCTGGCTTGCAAAATTTCTTTACTCATTTCTTGAGGAAATTGATGAATGACGGGCAACTGCGGGGGTTGAAATTGGTCAAAACCGGAAGAATTAGAATTATAGAAATTTTGGTTCATCGGTTTGAAACTGAAAATTATTTGTGAGACCCCGCAGTTTTCAGAAACAAGATTTGTTGTGAAAGAAATCGGTAAAAGTTAGTGGAAAATTATTATCGACTCGCGGCGCGCGCGCTCGCAGATCTAACACGGGTTCTGATTGTAAACAAACGGAACTTGAGGTGAACAATCGTAACCAAAATGATCATCGTATCCACATAACTCACAAATATTTGTCTCGTACTGGGGTTGTGGAGGGTAGTCGGAAAAATTTAGAGAATTCGGATTTGTATCATATTTACAATGAAAACAAATTCCTCCATAACGCATATTTCCACACCTTTCGCAATTACATTGTCGACAAACGTGAACCGTCTAAAGGACCTAACACCGTAGCAACTAGGTCTTTGGTAATATGAAGACATGGTCGATGAATTAAATCAATATAGAGGATAATAAGAAAAGAATTAACGGATTGAGGGTAAAGGAGAATATTTTTAGATTTTGAAAATTATTCATAAGAAAAGAATTAAAATAAGAAAGAAAAATATTTTTGGTAACCGAAAGTTAAATGTGCACGGTAGCTCTCTAAAAATACGTACAAGAAAGCGGAGGAGCTGGTAAGCACGAGGCGCTATTTAGAATAACCCTTCTCCTTTTGGGTGATGTTCTTAGGATCAAACCCGCATTAAACTTTCCTTATAGCACGTAATCTAAAGGTGAGCCGAAACGACAATTAGCCAATGATTGGCCTTGGGATTGCCAGCGTGGCTCGTAAATGCGTCATTGCATGCGTCATAAGCTTTAGAAAGGTTTATTTTTCATTACGCAGGTAAATTTGGTGCAGAGGTAAAGTTAGGAAGGAGGTGTCAACAGATAAAATGTTCTTCCCACCTCTTTTCTTTTCTTTATTTCGTTTGGCGGTTTAAAGATGAGTTTGTCTTGGGTCTATAAAGGAAAATTGGGCTCGGTAGGGTATGGATTTGGCTTTCCAAGTGATTTGTGGTTTCTTTATATAATTGTATCTTAGGCTTTTAAGGGATTTAGGGTTTATGGCTTATTTAGATTAGGAGTTGTGCTGACCTGGCCTAATAAAATGGGCCCGGGTCGGTCCGTAGAGTAACGGTACGCTTTCGGCCTCGGTTTTTCACGCTCTTTCATTTTCGTGCTCGTTTTTGTCTGTTTTGTCTTTTCTTTTGTCCATTTCTGATATTATCCGTTCCTGCAAGACTCAATTCGCATAAACAAGCATATACAAATGCATTTTTATGTTTTTGGTCTTTTTGAGTTTGATTTTCATGTTAAAAAGGTATGTGTAAAATAGCACATACCAACAGGTATGCCATCTACAAAACATATTAAGTTCAAGATTTTAGTATTTTCGATAATACTCATTGAAGAAAATTAACTACCTATGTTTAAATATAAACGATTAATTTTTAGGTCTAGGATCCATTGGCATACACATCCATCAGGTAAATATTGCTAGCTAATGGTGTATTCAAAAGGTAAACTTACGATCAATAATTGACCACACAATGTGCATTCCTAGAACATTATGGGACTTACTTTATTACATTAATATACTTGTAAGCATGTTTTATCCCATCTATTCCTCGAGCATAAGGTCTCACCATTCTTACCTCGATTTAGTCGTCAATCAACATTACTTGTGATTATGCACATCAACGTCTCACGAAAAGTGTATAATCACTTTGGGTGTGGCAATTCTACATTCGTTTTCGCGTGATGTAAAGGCAATTGCAGTGTTCTTACAAAATTGGATGATAAAAACTTATTGGAAAGGGTATTTTATTTGCTCTGTTGTCAAATATGTTACGGGAGAAGCATGCATACATCTTCGTATCATTAATTTTAATAAAAATTTTACTCAATTAAGTTACTTATTACAGTGTATCACTTAATTTTCTATACCACTTTATGTATAACTTATATGGACAATACACCTTATAACAAATTGACGATTCAATTCATGTTTTCAAATCTAAAAAATTCTAATTTTATCACGGGAAAAGATTAAAGAATGATTCAAAACCATTCAAACCCTAGACCATTCGCGCTTCCTAATTAATTGCAAGATATCCGGGATATTATAGAGTATGAACCTCAAACCCTTCTTGATACGCCTTGCAAATAAATAGTACTTTTGCAAATTTTATCATTGATAAAATGTTGACTCTTTAATTTAGAAAACACATTATAAACATTTTAAATTGCAAGTCTCGTCGTGAGAAGTTAAGGTATGAGCCCTAACATTTTAGATAACCACACTCAATTGACTCATAAGACTTCACAATTAATAGTCTTTAATAAATCTTATTTCATAGCTATTAGTCATGTTTATATTATTTTTTTCTTCCAAAAACCCTTTTGTTTTTACTCAAGTCAAACTTAGAAAACAAACCATAAATATAAACTACTAATACACATAACATTTATTTAAAACTTTAACATTTATCGTCAATACAACTATTAAACGATGATTCTAATTCTCGAATAATTTTAAATTTGTTCATATTAACTTAAGGCTCCAATTTTTCATTGCAATCGGAACAACTTACATCGTATAATCGATTGCGTAAGCCCTTATATAAATATATTCCACATAGCACATAAAAGCTGACAGGAAATTTTAGTCAGACTTCAGCATGACACGGACCTTAGCTAGGCTCGCATTTATAAAATCCACCTATCAGTAGCATCCCCCCCCCCCCCCCCCCCCCCCCAAAACACACCCGTATCTTCCTCAGCTTTTTCAGTAAACTACAAAGTTGTAGCTACTGAGTTCGTTTGGATCTCAACATAAAAATATCAAAATTTTTTTCGCTTACGATGTATATTATACGAATGTGTTTACGTTGAAGGGTGTCAAACATTCCAAAAACTAAAAAAAAACTCAACATTTTATGTCTATTTAAGTTTCAATCATTGATTTGCATGTCATACATTTAATAATTAACCATGAACACGTATATCATATATCTATCAATGATAAACTTGCATCTGTTTATCACAGATACACATTAACAATTAATGACTAGTCAAGACGACCAATTAACAAATTAAACTTATCGAATTTAATTACATACAACCTAGGTTTCGTCTAATTAATTTTATCAACAATAAAGATCCAATCTTTATAACTTAAAATGCCCAAAGGGCTTTAAAAATTAACCAAGAACCCTACTTTGTCTAATTTTACTTCTTTCTAATTACAAATTCTACACAATGGCCCGTGATGCCACTGTTGGGTTTTATGATCTAATAAACTATTTATTAACACGAGTACGCAACAGAATAAATAAATCACGTATAGATAATGTAATTAACGAAAGGATCAGAAGGTGTACATTTTAGCAATAAAACGAACACGTTATTGAATTTACGCGTATAATAAATCCAATACGCGAAACTAATAAAGTTATCAAAGTAGATAACGTCTATGGTGTGCATACATACCGTCACGAGATTACACTTAGGTTGCTAGTATTTGTCTTCACGACTTTTAAACAACTCAACACAATATTCTTGTTTAATTCTTGGTGTCACGTGATCGAATCCCACAAAAGGATAATACAATCGATCATCAAAAGTAAAAGAAAAAGGGTTATTGCTTGCAACTGTTATTTGCTTACGTATGACTACTCATACATATAGTGCATGCATATGAATAGATTACATGCATGCGTCAGTTTCTGGATATAGATATAGGGATATGAGGTTACGTACGTGTGTGTTGTTTTAGGCGTTCTATGACCTCAAGATGCATTATAATAGTCTAAATGACGTAGTCTCAACGTCTTATACAACACCTCCTCAAGTTTGCAAAGAAACGACACTCGGACCCATTTTCTTTTCTAGTTGCAACTCGGTCTCATACGGAATCCCTAGGGTTTTGGTTTTCGTACTTACAAGTCTCTCACTTGTTAATATCTATTAATTAGTTATAACGTCTAACGTTATAATTAAAGACCGTTTAATTATTTCGTGAAACATATTAATATAATTAATATACAATAAATATATTAATTACATTAATAAACGTATTCTCTGTGTATACGCGTGTGCCCTCATAGGTTCACGTAATTTCTTAGACATATATTATTTGATATATGTACATATCCTAACAGTATTGACCTATGCATACTAATCTATACATAAATGATTGAATGTTTATTCGGTTTGAAGTAACTATATTAATGTGTTATCATATTGGAATGTCTATTAAGGCAATTCTTATGTCACTTGTTCTTGTGGACAACAATTTCCAACATGTATCATAGCGTTATATCATCTTGGGCATTGATGACGTATAGTATGAACACCAAGCTTACTAGGCTTGGTTCATAATATACACATATGGGCTCAGGCCCAGTTTAATGTCCGTATTAATTTGTCCAAAAACCCCAGTTTCGCAAATAACACATAACTGATCACAAGGAGTATGCTTACGTGTATAATACTAGACATGTTAAATTCAAATTTCTCTATAAGTATAAGTCCGTTTTTAAGAGTTTTATAAAGTCTATTTTTGCAAATATTGACTAGACACATGACATATCACATATAAGCAATTAAAACAGACAGAAATTGAAGTAAAATTGAAGACAAACTCTTATATTGAAAATAGTAAATCATATAATGCCTCGAGTTCTCAAAAGAGTCTTCCCCAATTGAAGAACCATAAGACTCTCACTAGGTTTTCTGCTAAAGTGCCTAGATCGCCACATACATCATATAACATGATTGCGTGAGTCTTACAGCCGAGATAAAACAAGAATGGAATCATCATGGCAGCTTAATTAACATTTAATTTTGATCTATTCTTGTTTTTATCAATTTACATTTGTGTTGATTCTAGGTGTTTATTTATTATTTATGGAAAGTATTGCATATAGTTTTCATAATTTTCTAATAAAACAATAAATAAAACAATATATATCAAGATTTCATGCAGCTCTAGCGTGTTTAAATCGTATGTAATACATAAATACTAAACGAGTTGACTCGTGATGCCACTGTTGGGATTTGATAATCAAGTTAACCATTAACTCTTATGAGTACGCAGCGGGTATAGATCTAGTTTAGCATAAACTATCAACATACATATAAACACAATAAGGAACATGAAAGGTAAATAGAAAACATACCCTTGAAGTCAACAGCAAATATTATGAAACCAAGTGACTAAATGGTCACCTCTACGAGTGCTCACACAAACACGTCTAACAAGTACGCCCGGATGCTAGTCCCACCTCACGTGTATTCCAATACAACCTTTATATGCCAAACCTTCTGAAAATCAATAATCACCAAAACAACTCTTGTTTCTGGACCGAAAATCAGAGAAGAGGATCTAGGGTTTTGTCAATTTGTCGGTTTTCACCGAATATTAACAAACCAACGAAAAAATAAACAAAACAACCCTAGATTGTTTCTATCTCTTGTCAAACCTTGACAACAAGTAAACTAACTCCTTGGCTCTGTTGTGTAACACCTAGGATCAGACCACACTTCAATAACCTCTTTTGAGGTCACCGAAATTGAGACAACAAGGAAACAAGTAACCGAAAATGGGTAAACCCTAATAAGGGTTTATAGATTTCGACTGTTTTTAGTGGGGAGAGGAATGGCTGATGTAAACAGCTTTTTTAGTGTTTTAGGTTTATTCTTGGACGAATTATGAGCAGGAAGGAGGTTTTATAGCCTCCAAACCTTATTCATGATATGGGATCAAAACTAGAGTTTTAGTACATTATCAAAACAACCCTAAAAACCTTTCTCCATTATCTTCTCTTTATCACCAAGATACAATGAAATGGACATTCCTCTAGAACCCTCCTTACGTGACCGCCATAGCTTTCGGACAACAATAGGATTCATGGCTTAGTCGTACATTGTCCAACGGTTTACATAGAAACGGTATCGTGAAGTATTAATTTCGATACTCTAAATGTTTTAAACGTGTTGTGCCCAAATTGGCTCACACACTTTCTAGTCGTACACGGCTAGTCCAACTCACACATTCCAACATTTTGATGTATATTCAAATTACAATATCTAGAGTTTCTAAATAAGCCACGATCTTAATCAATTTTCAGCAATATAATCAGTGTTCATTTAGTTGTAAATAGATTACAAAAATCTATATTATATACTCATTCTAATTTCGTTACATATATGCTTTATACATTCGTGACCCGAATAGCTTTTTCCAAACGCAATAAGTTGTTAACTTCCTTATATAAGCTTAGTCAATATATGTTTTGTTCCTAATAAGATGTTTTCTTAGCTTCCTTTATATTTTGACTTTGAGTTAACTAAAGCGTGTTCATGATGTTACACAAACGAGTCGGAATTTAACCCGCGCGTTGCGGCGGGGGCTAATTTGTTAATCCGGCGTGTTGGTTAAAGTTTTTTTTTTGTTTTTTACTATTAATGCAATTCTTTCGTGTTGATATAAAGCCAAGTACTATATGACAGGAGGATTGCATAATGCAGTCGTTTTTTTTCGCATATTGAAAGATTTTCTTTTTGCGATATTTTGCGGAGCCGTTTTTTTTAATTTATTTTATGCGGGTTTATTTGTTCGGTCTCATGTTTAATAGTTTGTTTTTTTAATATAGGCTTATGTGTTAGGCCTCATGTCGCGGGTTGTAATTTTTTGGCCTCATGTCGCGAGTATTTTTTTTTTATTTGAATAAATCAGTATCTTTTATTAAAAAAAAATTTCCTATTTTGCCCAAGCAATTTTTTTATAGTTGCCCTACTTGAAAATAAAAAAAAGATTCAATGGCAAAATTGGATGGGCGTTAAATTTTCGTGCGTTGTTGTGGGGTTTTTTTTTGTTTATTCGGTCTCATTTTTAATAGTTTTTTTTCTCATATTAAATGATAATCGCGCGTTACTGCGGCGCATTTTTTCTTTCTTATTGTATTTTGTATTAAATGATAATCGCACGTTACTGCGACGCATTTTTTCTTTCTTATTGTATTTTGTGCGGGATTTAGTTTTTTTCGGTCTCATTACTTCACGCCTTTGTAGTTTATACGTTTTTTTTTTAATAAAGGAGGATTTTTTTTTTTACCCATCGGCGATAGAAAGTTGTAAATAGTTAAAATAAAAGCACGTCTCGTAATTTTTTTTCCTTCTTAGTTTTTGCGAAGAAGGTGGGGGGAGTGAGGAGAGGGGTTATTAAAGTTTTTTTTTTTGGGCGAATGATAAGTAATGCATGTGAAAAAAAGAAAAAAAAGTTGGGCTAGATGTTGACTTATACTTAAAGAAAAAAAACTTAATTGGGCGAGCCAAAAGTAGAGCTCAAAAAAAAGTTGGGCTAAATGTTGGACTAAACTTAAAAAAAATAAAATACTTGGACCGGGCCAAAGTAGAGCCCAAAAAAAAAAAAAAATGGGCCGACCCAAATTTGGGCCCAAGTCAAACCTGGCAACTGTTTGGTCAGACGTTTGCGCCTTGAGATATAGAGTAATGACGTTTTGAATTGTTGTCCTGGCATAAGAAATGGCCTGAATCTTCATTTTAGTCGCTTGCTCATCGTCCCATGTATCAAGGCATTTCATATGTTTTTGAGTTATTCTTGTCGAAAGTATGAATACCGATACTTAGTTGAACCAAGATGTTAATGAAAACTATATATGTTTCCGAGTTTGTTTGTGGTAGCTGGGAATGTACTTCGTAACCAAATTACTGGTAGGTTCTAACAAAGAACGTTGCTTTAGCATACCAGACGTGACTCTGAAGTATTTTTTTGGTTGACATATTGGTTGTACAAGCTTTCGGTATTCCCACTTTTGATGAAGACACCGGAAAGCATGTCAGATACCATGGACGACGCGTAGGAGATTGGGATGTCGATTAAGGCAATTCCTATTTCACTTGTTCTTGTGGCCAAAACTTTCCAACATCATATGTGTGATATCATGTTGGTTGGGCGTGTCCAGTTGTTTGAAGAAATAACAGTTGCACTAATGCTAGCTAATTGTAGATCCTACTGAAAGAATCAGGTATAGAAAATGCGATTTTCTAGCTACTAGCATATGTTTTGAATTGTATTGTTCTGTAAAAGTATTATTTACCATTGACACATGATCATCAGAACATGAAGAAGGGATCCGACATGCAAATGTATTGCATAACGCCATATCTTTAGTAGTTAGTGAGCTTGTGTAACAACGTTGTCCATTTGGTGTCGTGTTTCAACCGATAATAATGTTAACAAAATTGACCCAATTGCGGGAAACGTTTGTTTTACCATTGGCAATGCTGTTTTTACACTACAATCGTTAGCTAATCAGTTGTTTTTAAAGTACGTTTTAGAACTTCTTTCTGGTCCTATTAATATATATGTTATGACCGGCACTTGAGTTGTTTTGGAGTATAGCTTGTTGAATGTTGTGAAACTGTCAATGGGTATGTAGGTCGTTTATCTGCTTCATTAGAAGCAAAAACTATGTCATTATTCGACCAGTAAATAATATGTTCATAAGAAGCAAAATCTTATTTTCCAGTATTAGAAACTGTTTGTATAAATATTCAGTTTCAGAATGCAAATCCAAACACCCTTGAAAACAATCTAAACACCGCAAATACTTAGGCTTTTATTTTTGGTTACTGTTACGGAAAGAGTGGCGTCGTGACATTATTTATATGGGTCGATCACCTTATAGCTTGTTACATGTTTTAAAGATTCATGAAAAAATGACTTTTGCATTGATCTACTACTATAATGTTGAGACTGATGATTTGCAGCAAATGAGCTAGTACGTGTTACTTATAGATCTTGAGTCGTGACCATAGCTATCTAGGAAGTCGAATAGTGAGGATTGCATATTGGCAATGCGCATTGACTTATGAAGGGAATGTATGGCAACATGAAGACAAATATTTAGTAGACAATAATTTTAAATTTTGAAATGATGAAATTTTAGATGTTTGTGTTTAGACCAACAAGACGCGTTCTTTGAATCGAGTTCATCTTCAAGAATATGTTTCAAGCAGATTATGTCAATATATGATTCATCTGAAATTACAAATTCTAAAGGACATCATTGCTAGTTAAAGAGTTCAGCTTTTTAATGTTTCAAAAAACTTAAACCAATGTTATAGTAAGGAGCTCCAAACTAAATTGATATCTATGCTTTAAGATTACTAAAAAAACAAGATGTCATTGTAGTATAGTCGCAAGTATTCCCGCCTGTCGATGACCCAGGTTTGATCCCTGGCACACGGAGTAATTTTTTGTTTTTCAGCTTTATTATTTTAACCCTTAAACTTTAATTTGAAGAGGTTTAATGCTAGTTTTTATCAAACAGTAAGCCATAAAGGCAATTTTTTAGTTAAAACTATCACCTGGAATAACGAGTGTGTAGTTTCATGACTAAAAGATAGTTAGAGTTCAGTTTGAGCAGAGATAAACAAAGAATCCTCGTTAAAACAAGTAAGTGAATAAATTTACACGTGTTGATGCATTTTTTTTAGATAGTTTTGGATCCCACATTGATAGCAGAAAGAAAAACTGTTTATATACTAAAGTCATGTTGGTTGGGTAAGTTGGCATTAACACGATGTGACATATACTAAAGTCATGTGGTTTGTTAACTTTTTGAGAATGATATTCAAAAAATTTCATATGTTTCTAGGTGTTTTTCTCTTTCTCAGGAGTTTAAATAATGGTACTTAGCTGAACCAAGATGTCAACGAAAACTATGTCGCCGAGCAGTTTTTGGTCAACTGCAGCTACATTTTTAACCAGATTAGGTTCTAAGAAAGAAATCAATAACATATTTGCTAGAGATATTTAGTTTTGGGTTTTCATTGTCTTGTGTTTGGATTTCCCATGTTATAATCCTCAAAGACGTGTCGAAGTAGTTCATACTCGTCAAGGAAATCCGACAAATCTTGAAGCACACAAAAAAAGCTATTTTCAAGTAGTTTTTGTTTCCATAATTTTATTTTGGAGTGCTTGGTTTTTACTGTTTGGTGAGACTAGACACTTGTGATTAGCAAGTTAATGTCGATGTATTACAAGTATGGGAACTTTAAACAAAAGTGTCAAAGGGATGATTAAAACGTTGTGTAATCCAGATGTGGCTGGTAATGCATGTACTTTAGGTGGTCATTAACCTCTTGGGGATATTTTATTCGTCGATATTTTGGTTGTACAAGCATTCGGTTTTTCAACTTTTGATGAAGACACCGGGAAACCTGACCCTATTTGAACTCGGGTCAAGCCAGGTCGGACTAGGTCAAACCCGGGTCAGGAGGGGTAAAACCCGGGTCAGGCGAGGTCAAACCCGGGTCGGCGGAGAATCAACCCGGATTCAAGCGAGCTCAAAGCTGGTCAGCAAGTTGTTACCGGGCATCAGACGGGGTCAAGCCCGGTTCAAGCAGGGTCAAGCCCGGGTCAGGCAGGTCAAACCCGGGTCAGGCAGGGTGAATATAAAAGTACTTCAACTAATGCTTCACCGAACTTGACATAACAAGCATTTGAATTGATCAAAATACAAGAATCTAAGCACATGATAAACAGGCGATGAACAAGAAAATCAAGGTCTTCTCTGGTGTGTTCCAAAAATTCTAAGACACCAATCATAAACCTTGGTCTAGCAGGAACTAGTCGTACTCCAGTTCATCAGGAGTACTGGCATCTTGAGGGGGTATATAGACTTCTTTTCTACACCCCTTGATAACGCTTTCCTCATATCTGTATTGGGTCTCGGAAGGGTGTGCAATAGGTGCCGAGCACAGGGCCTCCGCTTAAAAAGGGCCACATTTTTATTAGTTTCCCATATAAATACATATAATATTAAACATATGTGAGCTATGTAATTCAAGTTTATATGTAATTTCTTTTAGATTAGAAGCGTAACAGGGCCTCTTTCTTGTTATTGCCTAGGGCCACCGAAAAACACGAGACGGCCCTGTGTATATTTAAAAAAAACATACTGTAAAATATTGCGTTGTGTGTGCGAGTTAAGGAGGCAAAGACAAAGAGAGGATTCTAGATAGGCAAGCATGTGAGGTACCATGGACGACTAGTAGGAGATTGGTATGTCGATCAAGGCAATTCCTATGTCACTTGTTCTTGTGGACAACACTTTCCAACATCATGTGTGATATCATGTTGGCCGGGCGTGTCCAGTTGTTTGAAGAAATGAAGTTGCACTTAGGCTGGCTAATTGTAGATCCTATTGAAAGAATCAGTTGTTTTGAATTGTATTGTTCCGCAAAAGTATTATTTACCATCGACACATGAACATCAGAACATGAAGAAGGGACCCGACATGCAAATTGTTTTGCCATATGCATTTCTATAGTAATGTGTAATCAACGTGTCCATTTTGGTTATTTCGTCAACCGCTATATAATGTCTAACTAAAATTGACCCAATTGCGGGAAACGTTTGTTTTGCCATTGGCAATGCTGTTTTTACACTACAATCGTTAGCTAATCAGTTGTTTTTAAAGTACGTTTGAACATCTTTCTGGGACCTATTACATATTATGGTATGACGCCTTAAGTTGATTGAGTATAGCTTGTTGAATGTTGTGAAACTGTCAATGGGTATGTAGATTGTTTATCTGCTTCATTAGAAGCAAAAACTATGTCATTATTCGACCGGTAAATAATATGTTCATTAGAAGCAAAATCTTATTTTCCAGTATTAGAAACTGTTTACTGAACCTATACAAATCCAAACATCCCAAATACAAGTTGCGGTAACTAAATATTCAGTTTGAATGCAAATCCACAACACCCCCTAAAAAAATTAAAAACAACCAAAATTAGGCAAATACTTATGCTTTTGATTTTGGTTACTGTTACGGAAAGAGTGGCGTCGTGACATTATTTATACGGATCGATCAGCTTATTACTAGATCTCATGTTTTAAAGATTCATGAAAATATGACTTTTGCTTTGATCTACTACTATAACGTTGAGACTGATGATTTGCAGCAACAAGCTGCAATGTATCGAGTTCATCTTCAAGAATATGTTTCAAGCAAATTACGTCAACAAAACTTATTTTGAAACTTCTTGATTGACATAAGGCGAAAAGGTTCAAAATAAGCAACAAAAAGTGAACTTATAAAACATAAGCTCAAAACCAAATGACTCATAAGCCGGCTATATAAGCCGAAACAAACACCCCTGAAACTGAAGTTATTGCAAATGCAAAGAAAAATACCTATATATAAGTTACAAGATTATTAACAATCAAAGATGTCGTTGTAGTATAGTGGTAAGTATTCCCGCCTGTCACGCGGGTGACCCGGGTTCGATCCCCGTCAACCGCGTATAATTTTTTTTTCAACTTTCATATGCAATCATTAATTCACATATTAAGTTTTTAACCCTTGAACTTTTGTTAGTTTACAGATCTTACCTTCTACAAAATCTTTCATATGCAATCATTAATTCACATATTAAGTTTTTAACCCTTGAACTTTTGTTAGTTTACAGATCTTACCTTCTACAAAATCTTGATGACACACTTCACAGTTTCGTAAGTTCAGAGTGTGTGAGTATTTTTATTTTCTTACCTAGGTTTTAAATCAACATTGCGAATTGATTAATCACAGAGCAAATACTTTTTTTATAGCACTGAACAATATTTTGACCGAGTTAATCATAGTAACTAAATAAGTAAATAACTAATGTATTAGACATAAATATTTAGAGTGCCATGAATACAAGAGTTTGTGTATGAGTCTTTTGTTCATAGTTCATACGACTACTTTGTGCAAAAGACTTAATCAGTTTATGATCCGATATTAACTCGTTTTAAATCGACAACTAAGAGCAGGGAGTATGGTGACGAGGTATCTCGCCACTTTCTACGTGGCACTCGCCACAAGCCTCGCCGCCACACCACTTCCCTTCGCCACTTTCAAAATTTTGGTAACTCGCCATTTAAGCGCGTCAGATAACGACAAAGTATATAAAGTTATATTTTTAAAAAATGTATCCGTTGAAACATTTAAAAAAAAAATTTATACCCTCTTTTATAATATAAATACCACTCTTTTTAACCTAAATTTTTCACACTTATCCCAAACAAAAATTATAACATATAACTTGTTAAGTTTTTTAAATGGCTTCTTCTCTTCCACATACCGACTCTTGAAGTTCGAAAGCTTTGGTCAAAAAACTAATTGACGAAGATCAAGGGTCGTCAGAACGCGATTCTGGGATTTAGCGTTGTAATTTGAAAATTCATTTGCACAGCTAAAGATCTTAGAAATGCTTACGAGAAGAAATGTATTGATATTTCAAATGAAGCAGTGCTTTGATCGACAAATTCTTAAAAGAAGGTTCTGATAAAGATACGAGTTGTATCTTTATATGTATGAAAAGGCTAGCAAAACTTGAAAAAAACAAATGGATGATAAGTTAGCTTGGTAATGAAAAAATACTACTATCCCGTCACAAGAAAGTTGTAGCGTTGTTCGTCATCACAGACTGATTTATATCTTACTGAGAAAGAGCTACATCTAGATGAAGAAGCCTTAAGAGAAACATTAGAAGAAAAGCAATGGATGAAAAAGCACGAGAGGAGAAAATTAGGCAAAATCAAGCTGATGATAAATACTTTATGAAATTTGGGGTGGTGAGATATGATTCAGAATACGAGCCATCAGATTAGTAATTTAAGAACTATTTTAATGTAATGTTTTAAATGTTGTTTTAATGTAATGTTTTAAATAAAGTATTGTTATTTTAAAGTATGTATTTATATTTTCAAATTTTGAATTCCAACGGCTAGTTTTTCGTTATAAATATCTTCACCATCTCCTCAGTATATCACACAACTTCTTATCCAACTCTCCAATGGCTTCCCAATAATTTCAATAACGAAAATGATCATGGAATACAGTCTTGTATAGTTGATTTCTGATTCTCATTTTCATCACATGTTCTGCGTTCGTCATGGTAGGCACGTGTTTGAACCATTCTCCATACACTCCAATCATGTTTCCTAAATACCCGGTCTGCCGGGTTTTTGTCTCAGCTCTCTAGTAGCACATTGTTGAACCGTCTTCTCACCCCAAATCACAGTTAGGATCGATCTATATCATAGTGTCTCTGCGGGTGTTGTTTAGTTTCTTAAAGAAAATATTTTTATTCTTGATTCGGATGGGGCTTTAATGTCGACCCAAGAATACATGCAAAAGGTTGTTGAGGATGTGGGCGAGGATGATTATTTTAACAGTGGGGGTGTGGGGTAGTGCCACTAATTATGTAATTGTTTCTGGTGGCACTGTTACTGGTTGTTTGGGGGTCATCATTGATCGATGTCTAAAATAAAAAGGAAACTTAAGCAAGTTGTTGGCATAGTAAGGTCTTGTTCTTAAGTATGTGCTTGGGCGATCTCACTTGTTCTATGAAAGATCTTCAGGAGACTATTACCTGAACAGTACATCACAAAGTCATTGGTGAGGGTAGTTATATGGATAAGGGGGATATTATTGTAGAGAGAGTTGTCTATGGATACTTGATAATGTCTCTGTTTTTTTACTCCTAACCATTCCTGAGCATATGTGTACAGAGAGAAAATTTTACATCTATGAGTGATCTCTATGTGGTTAAGGTTTCGTAAAGATCGGTTCATTAGTTAACATTATTATGTAATGTTTTTTATATTATTGCATTTTCAACTTTCGTATTGTAATTTTTAAATTCAGAATTATTATTAAATTCCGTAATGTAATTTTCAAATTTGAAATCCAACAACTACTATTCCCAACGGCTACTATTCCACTTTTTGGGTTATATTTTATGGAATGTTTTAATATGTTATATTTTCAAATTTGAAATCACGGCTTTGTTCAAGAAAAGTTTTCCTATAAAATCCCTCGAGATCTTCATTTTTTCACACAACTTTTTATCAAACTCTTATAATCTGTATTCAAATTTGAAATTCCACCTACTATGAATAACAATACTAACCAAAGGAATCCCCCAACACCCGAGAAACCACAAATGCCTTTATTTTCTTCTTATCCAATCGTTGAAGAGTCAGTTGAAGAACATGACATAGGATGATGAATATCTTACTGAAGGAAGTCTCACTGAGAAAGAGCTACATCAATTAGCTCTAGATGAAGAGGCACTCAGAGAAGCATTAGAAGAAGAAGCACAGGCTGAAAAAGAACGAGCAAGAGCTGAGAAAGAATGGGAGGAGGAAATGAAGAAAGAAGAAGCTCATAATGTGTTATTCATGTTGGAATTTTGGGTGACATCAGATTCCGAATACGAAACACATTAAAACGTTTCTGTGTTTTATTTTTAAATTCTGTATTGTATTTTTAAATTTCGTATTGTATTTTTAAAATTAAGTTTTTATTTTTAATTTTAATGAAATGAATTAAATTTGTGTGAAAAAAATGGAAAAGTAAATAAAATTGTGGGTGGTGGGGCCAAATTGAGGAGATAGAGGTGTGTTATGAGTGAAGGTGATAATAACCGATACATAAACACCCATTTGGTTTTTTTTGAAATCTTAAACTTACAATAGATTTTCGAATCTTGTGTTTTTGAAATGAGTTTTGTTTTGTTTCTTGTTTTGAATCGTGAAAGATTACCAAGATATTACGGGGTTCCTTTACTTGCCAAGACCGAATCCCTTTACTTCTTTGTTGACACGAAATACAAACACAAACCAAAGCCCTCTTATGGATTTCGGTTTATGTTTGAAAGGACCAGACTTGTGGGTGCAATTTTAAGTTTCGAATCCGATTTGTTCTCGAAATGATTTTTAGTTTCGGGTCAGTTTCTTCTTTGATAATGGGTGTGTCGAAATAAAAAAAACATTACATAAAAATAAAAAAACATAGTACGTATAAAAAATACAATTTAGTGATTAAGGTTCCACAAATGCTTCATGAGGTCGTGTCGAAGCTCATTGTGCACTTTACTATCTTGAAGTTCTTTGGTTCTCCTAACATGCAGATCACATCGTTCAATCCAAGTTCGTTGAATGTTCGGTTGTGGATTAACGAACATATCTTTAAAATTCGACAATTCGAATATTTCCGATTGCAATATCATGTCATGTAATATTATACAACACTACATGATTCTTTTCAACGCGTTTATTTGTAAAGCGCATGCGGGTCATCGTATAATTCCCCAACGACCTTGTAAGACTCCGAAAGCTCGTTCAATATATTTTCTTGCACTTTCTTGAACTCTTTTAAACTTTAAGGTTTTTCATCCCTTGCAATATGTAACACCCCCCAAAATCACAACGCAGCGGAATACCACTTGGGGTGCTACTTCATAGCATAAAGTACAAGTTACAGAAAACGACTATAAGTGAGACGTTTTGAAAAGTCAACCATTCGATAATTTTTATAAACTATCAGAGTTACAACATGTCTCATTTATAATGCAAAAGAAAACATTTTTTTAAAACGTTTGTCGAATGGTACTCCAATTATAAAGCCTTCAAAAATATATCTACACGACTCAAATGCTCTCAAAGCTCCACTGGCAAAATAACAACCTGAGAAAATACAATGTCAAAACGTCAAGGAATAATGTTAGTGAATTCATAGGTTTAAGTAAAAGCAGTATTGAAATAATTCAAGTAATATTTCAGTAAGAAAAGTAGTGTTAACAAAAAAACGTTTTAATTATTAGTTTCCAAGAAAACAAGTAGTGATTCATAAATCAAGAAATATTCAGTAGTTACCACAATGACTTAAGTAATGTAAAAGAGAAACAAATTTCACCAAGTCTAAAATGAAATATATAAATTAATTGGCACTAATCCGTCCATGAACACCGAGCTTAACAGGTATTGCAATCAATGCAATGGTGATGCCCCACAAGGTAGGATGTTCTGCCAAACAACCTAGGAAACACTACAAATGTTAAATGCGTCCGTTTGACATGGCACATGGTTTAAATTACTCAGACGGGGATTGTCAGTCCTAATAGATCTATCCATAACACTCACGCTTACTACAATAGCAATACTTTCCATGAATTCGGTTAGGGACTTAAGTGGCATATGCGGTAACTTAGGCAATAATCTGGATCACCTACAATTTAAAAACACTTGTGTCTAATAGTAAAACAAATAATGTGTTCAAAGCTCACGGTTTTCATATATATAGGTATTCAATGGTCTCAAATGATGTAGTAAACAAATCAAGCTTTAATCAGTTCATAAGAAAATAACCATGTATTGTACATGTTTTATAAGTCATGTAGTAAGCAGGTAAAAGTTTTAGTAAAAATAGTCATGTAACGCTTATGTAGTAGAAATCAATGAGTTTACTTGGTAAAACGAGCATGTATTCTCACCCCGAAAACAGTTTATGAAAACCATTAAAAGAGAAAAGGTGAGGCTATGAACTCGCCTTAAATAGAAGAATCGAACGAGAAATCAACAAAGGAAAGAACGGAGACAATGTCTCAACTGCGACCTATAATAATAGTGGTCCGCGTATTAAAAAATTGTAATAATTATAAGAAAAATGCGTAATTTGCATGAGTATATAAATATATAGATATCGACATATATGTAATCTTATACCGTAGAATCCATGTGCGCGCCTCAACCTACTCATTAATACACTCTAAGTGTTTCGCCTTAAGTCTATATACCATTTATCATTTTCGACAAGTTCACGTTTAATAAAAGTTACTAATTATTAACCTTTTTGTTTTAGACGAAATCGAAAGCTTTAGTATGACTTAGTATTTGTAAAAATAATTTCCGTTATGATTTTCTAAGTCCAATAGACTTCTCCTACATCAAATGATCAATTCTTAAATTTTTACCATCTTTGACTTTTTAAGTCAAAGTATTTTATAAACTTTGACTTCGGTTTTTAACCCGTTATTATGCATTTTTAAGACTAACAAGCCTTGCGGCAAAGTAAAACGACATTCTGAACAACTTTCGTGCTTTACCCGAGACCTAAAACGACACAAAAAATGACGAAAATGCCCTTTTCTCGAATCTGCAGCAAACTATATCTTTTTTTGAAATAATGTAGAATCTGTTTTTAAGCTTTTTGGCCCAACATTAGGCATTTTTAGACTTGACTATCCTCGCGAAAAAGTAAAACGGCATTCCGGACAACTTTTTAGTTATACCCGAGACCCAAAACCCAACAGAAAATGACGATATTGCCCCTGTAAATTTCTGTAGAAAATTAATTTTTTTCTAATAGCTGATTGAAATATTTGTCCATGTTTTTAACTTCTAATGGCCGTCAATTCTTCGTTTTTAATAGTTACGAGACGTGCGACCTACCGTTTCGAAGCTATGAACGTCCCATAGCATATTTTCAATCCCAAATTCAGTTTTACAAAGTTTAACCCGGCCGAATACGGCTCTCTAATTTTCTGCACTAAGTGGGTGTCTTAAAAACCTTTCAAAACTTAAAATTTTCATATTACAAACATCTCCAACACTCTTAAACTAACCTAACCCTATTACTAATCATCTCAAACCAACAAATTACTTCAAATCAACAAAGCACCAAAAACAAATCTATGGATTCTCGATATAAAATCAAAAACATGCAAAGGACATATAAGTTAATCAATGTAAAAAGGTTAATAGAGGACTTACAATCTCAATGCAATGCAAGAAAAATCAAAACAATCAAACCCTTCTTAGCCGAGCCAACACACACCCAAAACAAACCCTTAATTGATTTTTATAACCTCAAATCTTGTGTAGATACTTGTAATCAAACCCTTGTATTACCAATTATACCTAATTTAATTAAATCTTCAAAAACCCCAATCTTTAAAAATCAAGAACTTAATAGAAGTTCTTGCATGGTTGATTTTAATATAAAGGAAGAATAAGGGTTTTGTGTAATAGTTATTTGGGAAGATGAAGGAAGTGATTTCTTGGACATTTGGTGTTGATGAATATGGTTTGGTTTGTAGGTGTCCGACAGAGCAGAAGAGGGGAAGGAAAGGGAGGATTACAAAAATTGTTTAACCTATGTTTTACCCTTTTATATTAACAGTCAAAGTTTAACTAAAAATCTTATGTGGGAGATTGTTATGGTTCTGTTGGAGTTAAATAGAAGAAAAGGGGTGTTTGGCTGGGCTTGTAACCGACCACCCATAAGGGGTGTTTGGTTTTTACATTTTTTTTACTTGCTCTTTATAAAACCCTTTTATAACTAACATTTATTTAAGGTCCAATGACTTATAAAAACCCAATTTGACTCGGTTTCAAGTCAAAGAACAGCGCGTTCGAAGAAAAAGTCGGGAAACACTAAAATAAAGATAAATTAACTTTCGATGTCTACAATATGGGATTTTTAATAATATTATCGATTTCTCAAATGCTAAAAAACGGATAAAATAAATCCAGCACGACCCAAAGATGACTAGGAACGTGAAATTTTCGAATCGATAAAAGAAAAAATAAATTTTTTAATAACAGTAAAAATAAGAATAAATTATAATAAAATTATTTACCTGAAAATACGAATTCTCACACATAAAATAATGTTTTTGACAAACGTAGACCATTTGAATAAATAATCATACGCTAAATAGTATCATTTTTGTATGTCCTCTGTTTCCCGTTCACTACAAATAGAGCTTCTAGAGCCGTGTTAGCAAGAACATCATCAAATAACAGAGAACCATATAACATATTAAGGTCATTATTTTCCCTCGAAATCCCAAAAAATGCATGCAAAATTCATAATTTTTTATCCGCAATGGCTTCTAGCATAAAAGTTGGGTATTTATGATCGCGTCTTTTTAATTGCCCATGTAAAGCCTTTGGGCGGTTTTTCCAGTCCCAATGCATACAATCAATACTCCCGAGCATTCCCGGGAGTCCATATTTTTTCAATATCCTATAAAGTGGGCCTTCTTAAATACTCTTCTACGTATAAAATATATATGCATTTTTGATGAGGTGTCATTTTATACATTTTTTCGGGGTCATTTGACCCCTTAAATCATGCAAATATGCCCAGATTATGTGCTTAACAATTTGTTTTTGTATTTTTAGCACTTGGATGACTTTTGTTGGAATTACACGTGACTTGGGCTCAATTGAGGAAGAAACGGACAAGACCACGACTCTACACCAACTATTTTGAAGAAAAATCTCACAGACCGTGAAGACGGCGTCACAAACCAAAAGCGACGGCGTCATGATCATTCAAGAGACGACGTCAAAGATTTCTAGATGGGGTCAGAACGTAGCCGACTTAAAGAAACCCTAGATGATTCTACGGGGCGACGGCGTCAGAGATATAATGCGACGCCGTCGCGCCTCTTTTTCTATATATACAAATATGTTTTTAGGGTTTTAGGTGTAACTTTTGGAAGACATGGATTGTTGATCACGTCTGTAAGACTTTAACTACCTTCAACATAAATTCGTGTCCAGAATAAATATCCAAAATTAAATATCATTACTGAGTCGAGTTTTCATTGGGTAATTCCAGCTCAAACTTGACTCGTGCTCGTTCCAACCCAGAAAACAAGTTCAAAATATTTAACGAGCCGAGGCCAGCTTACAAAAGCATTATGCTTGAGTAACTATCAAGTTTTTCGAAAATGTTTTTAAACAAGTTTGCTTGCCCGCGCTCCGCTGCGGGATGTTTTGCGGACGTCGGTTTTGGTTAGCTGTGTTATGTATGTTCGGATGGATGCGATGAATGACTCAAGTGATGTAGAGATTTGCATCATTGTACAACAATTTAACTTTCGCCGCGGACCGATAACCCCTAAAGACTATTTCCGTAAATGAGAAATAAGGCTCGTCAATAAATGACATGCAAAACATAATCCAAACAATTCATGCAAACGCATTTATTCGAACATAAAGCACAAAGAAACTCCAAGCATCCTACGGTCTCTTCTAGCCACTTCGCTCTATCTTAGCACCATTAAGCTCACCTGAAAATGATGCTTAAAAAATCAACATAAAGTTGAGCAAGATTCATAGGTTTATGACATACCACATTATCAAAAATAACTTTCAACAAACTGATGCAATTACCAAAATAACTCATGACAACAAGTAATAACAACGAGACAGAACGTGCCCACGATCCATAATCATATCAAAACAATGAGGTGGGCGTACCTTGCCGCCCCACTAATAGTCATAGAAAGGAATACAAATCCCAATTCCAGACTCTTGGTACCGAAGTCACAATATCACAAGGAGTTGATCACCTCCAAGGATCTTCCCCACAAAGTAGGCGACGTCACATCTCATAATACTGGGTAGGAACGTTACCCCCGCTCCAAATCTCACAACATAACAACATCAATAAGACAAGACAAGCATCATTCTCACCCCAAAATATCATGAGAAAAAGGGGCTATGAAACTCACCTTTCCTTAGCTTTCCAAAAGATTCCAACAAAAGCTTCACAAACAACTAACACAATCTATACAACAAAATAACTTGTGTTACACGCTACTAAGCCAAAAGCTTAAAGCACATGTAACAATCATATGATAGATGTATAAGGTGTTATATTAACCCCATGGGTCACCCTGACATCATACCCAACTTTAACCACTTTGTTAACAAGTTTTACTAGTTAGTCACAATTTGTTCCAAACTGCAGAATTTTAACGTGACTTATCGCACTCAAAACCTCTACTTACTGACCTCCATAATTCATACCAAAAATCACCTATGTTCATATATGAGTATATTAACTACCTCATGATTCCCCAAAGCCATTTACATGCACAAGTACTCCTAAGAAAATCAAACTTCAAAACAGTCCTAATTCGGATATGATTGCACACTAAAAAGTTTAGACTTAAAAATCATACTTAGTCTCCAAATCAGAATCTCTACTTTGGGGTATTTCTAATAGCTACATAGAACTAAACTCCTGCAGAAGGGATAAGCTCAATTCGAATTTTAAGTGGGGGTTTTATACCTTATAATCTGACCCGTATTTACTGGTTTAACAACTTTTCTTGCAACCAACGTTTGATTGACTTCCCGACCTTAAAAACATTCGAGGCTGGATGTTCTGAAAACTAGACTCACTGAGATACGTTATAGACACCGGAAACTTGACAAAAGCTTTTACCATCATTAAGATAATGACCGAACAACACAGCCCTAATTTTGCTTTAATCAAGATCAATCTCTAACGCGAATTAAGTTTAACCAATTACATCCATAAGCATCTAATTAAACCCTAATCATTATAACATGATTAAACATCATTAATTTACTGATTTTAATAAACCCTAATTCCATCATATTAATTATTACATGAATTAATAATTAGAACATAATCAAAATTAATTAAAACTTACCTAGAAGCTTGAATTCTTCACAAAGCAAAAACCCTATTTTTTTCTTCCTTTTTCTCTCTTGTTCGACCGGTTTACATAGGGGGGAGGGTTAAGGATTTTGTTTTGTATTTATAGGCCACAATAAGAATCCTAGATAAATCCTAATTAGTATTTGATTCCTATTAAAACTCTTTTTTTTTCCTCTTTCCTTTTCTTTTTCCAAACTGGCCGAATCCCACTCTTTTTCTTTTTATTTTATTTTCTTATTAATTAATTAATTAATTAATTATCAATATTACCTTAAGTTTTTATAAAAACCTTAGCTTATTTGCGCATACCTTTTTGCGTAAACGCAATTTACTATACTTTTCTAAAATACTTTTCATTTCACAAATTCACTTTCTATAAATAGAAAGTCCCTCAAAAACTCTCATATTTTATCAAACTCATTTCTTTCATATCCTTACTACTAAAACTTAATCTCATCCTAATATTACTAACACATAAATACATATACGTATAATTACTTACACGATAAATCACTAAAACGCTTAAATCACAAAATCATATCATTTTCACCAAAAGTGAACGAAATGAACTCCACAATATCCAACGGAAATCCAATCCCAATGAGACGGTCATGCTCAATGAATTGATTATCCAATCTCACATAACCCACATAAACGCATATAAACTCATATAATCACACATACCATACATTGCAACAGATCCATAAGTCAACACTAACGGTTTGACTAACTTGCTCAAGTCATGGTTGTCACAGTATCCCCTCCTTTAGGAAATCTCATCCCAAGATTTAACTAGCCGATTCATCAGTTCGCTCAACGAACAACTGGGGGAGATGATCTTGAGTAATGAGTATATATGTTCTAAATGAAAGACGAGGAGGATGGTGGGAATATAGTATAACTGAGGATATAGTTAATATGCGAATATCAAATAATATTATAATAACTTTCATTTTTTAAAAAACATTTTAACCTAACTTCCTCAAACTACGAAGAATTCAGCAAAGTATCACCCGGACAATATTATCCTTTGCATTATAGTTCTTCGGACTTATGCGCTGTACACATCTCGCGAGATGAGCGTATCCGATTAGGTTGACATCCAAGATAGGTTACAGCATCAAGCACCATATGCGGTTATTTGCTATATAGACAGGTTTTTTGGGTAGGTTTTATTGTGGACTTATTCTCGAGCCTATAGCTGGTTGAGCACATTATAAGACATTGCTGCGATGACACAAAGCTGTCCAAATTATCACCCACACCATCATGTTATGCTCATTTAGTTCTCTCTGCCATCTAGTTGTCGATGCGAACAGTGATAATGTCGAAGCCGGTCTACTTGCACTCTCACACCTAATATATCTCAAACACGTTGGGAGTAGGCTGGTGTCACGTACGGATCGGAGGCAGGTAATAGAATTCCGTTACCAATTTGTCGCGAGCACACTTGGATAGCTCATCGACTTTACGGAGGCGTCTCGAGACTAGCTCTATGCTCTCTGTGCTTCTGTTATGGTATTTCACAGATAGAGCGCGCGTTTAGTGACAGAGAGGAACAGTCTGGCAGGTAGAGTGTCGAGAGTTCGTCTATGGCTATCAAGGAGTCGTACGTGTTGTTGGTATTCTTGCTTTTGGATGAACGGCGTACGCGTGTGTTCCGATAGATGGAGACTTATGCGTCTAGTCCTCAGTGATTTAACTCTAAGAGTCGTGGTGGTTAGCGAAGGGCGTCTAGATGGTCTTGACTCGAGATGGGGGTCGCATGTAACGATAGAAGCGAGGGGTGGTGATACTTTTATTTCCAAGTAGTCCGCCCATACCATGTTAACTCAAAGAGTTTTACACTTTGATTTCCAAACGAACTTTCACAAATATCTACTGCTAACCACTTTGCCTGCCCACAAAAGGGTACGCATAGCAGCATAACCGCTCTAAACGAAAAGAAACATCCAACTACCTAAACCTCAGCCCGCATCGAGGAGACTCGTCAAAAACCTTAAGTTGCGTAACAACTCATTTACAACCTGTCTCATGCAACTCATCAAACAAGAACTTACTATAGAGCGCGCGGCAGAACTTAGTGGTGATAAATCTATTTGTTACTCTATTGGATTGGAGTTAATTTAGGGGTGGCCAGCGCGCGAGCTGGCATATGATTTCTCTTATAGAATAACTAGTTGAGTGAGTGTGCTCGGTCATGTTTGATGGGTATGACACACACATATACACACATGCAATCGATATATTCATCACACATAAACACATTTCTGCGGTACCTCAGCTGGAATCACAGCTCGACGACGACAGCGGCAGGGTTCGTTACATTGATCACTGACACGCAAGTGTTGACTTAGCAGAGAGAGGGGTCTGCTGTACTTTCAGGGAGGAGTTTCTCGGGTCGTGATCAAAGCGAGCGGTAGAAGTACGAGGTTGGGTAGGGTTGGGGTAGGGTGCTAGTTGTCGTTTGATGGAAGAGGTTTTGATGAGAATTTAACTGTGGGTTGGTAGATTTTGTTGTGGATGAGAAGGCGTGTTGATGGGGGGGATATATTTATATTCATATGACAGGCGTCGCGCCAGAGGATGGTAGAACGTAGAGAGAACGAGCTCGTGGTAAATGATAGGACTGTACTCGTAATGAGGCAGCCGAGCGTAACACTTCTCTATGCTTACTCGTGTGAGTAGGTAGCGATCGAGACACTAGATACGTCATCACGGCATACTGAATGTATGAATTTATCCAGTCAAAGACACCTATTGCGATTTTTTGACACATCGAGCCCAAATGGAACTTAACATACTACCATTCTGCTACATTTTAACTCTCTTAACTTCACGGTCACTATTCCTCAACAGGTTCTCCAACAAAACAAGAGTTTTTGTCAACCTTGGTCTTATCCAATGGCACATGCAGACTAGATATACCCGAAGACATTGTTTTTAGTTTGACACATGATAAACGTGTCATACTCCACTAAATCCTTAGGCAATCTCACCGATACTACTATAGGACAGACTCTTTCAAGAATCTCAAAATGGCAACTACTACCACGGTGCTAACTTACTCTTTTCCCAAAGCAAATTACATCTTTCCAAGGCGAAAGGACACTTTTAAGCATAACGCACAGATTATCACACCGTAACGACCATAAGTATCGGCTTACTGGCTTAGAAACGGATTTGCGCCTAGGGTATCCAGCACAGCCCAGAGTGTAATAGTGAGATGAGTGCTTAGCGTCCACACAAACGACAGTAGAGGTGATTCGTGCTCTTTTATCAACACCACTTTATCAGTCGTCTCTTGAACCAACTCAGGTCCAATCAAACTACTTTCCCCAATCTCAGCCCATAAAACAGCGACCTATCATTGAGGGCACTAGAGCCTTATCGCATACTCTGATGGCATTATCAAACGGGTGGGTTTCAGTCAGCGGCCGATCGGTCAATATGTGCAGACACATATAACTACCAACACATAATTGATAACACATGCCCTTATTATATCCTCTAAAGTCTAAATCATACCTTCACTTTGTCCATCCGCTCGAGGATGCCTAAGTAGTACTCAAATCTAATCGCTGTCACTAAACTTTTTCTGTACGCCTGCCAAACCCACAAGTATAATCATCCATCTAATTCTGAGTTGATCGTCACCGGTGAGAATTTCCAATCCTTGCTATATCACTCATCAATATAAATCCTTTTCCACTTCACAAACTTGAAATCTCTTGTATAGCTAGAAAATGAGCTACTTGGTCAGTCTATCGACCATCACCCAAATCACATAATACTCACTACTTTGATCTTGGAAATTTAGTGATAAAATTCATGGTGGTTCTATCTCATTTTTACTCCAGTATCACAGGTTATTGCAGTAAGCTAAAAGTCTTCGACATCACAGCTTTCACCTCTTAAACAAATCCAACAATTGTTAACATAGGTAACTATATATTTTCTACACGTGGCTACCAACACATGTCTCTAAGGTTATAGTACGTCTTATCTGCTCCTGGATGTACCAAGTACCTTGATGCATGAGCCTCATCCATTACTACCGTCCTCATCATTCCCTACTAATAGAACTCATATACGATCCATAAAATACAAACTTCCATCTCCTTTTCTTTCATCTTTGATCTAACCATTGTATATTTTTTTGCGGAGTACGTTCTCGTTGCTTAAACGCCACACTTTGGGCTGCCAATATCATTCCTCTTACTCCATACTGAATAATCATAGCCATCGCTCGAACACGTCTAGGTTTCACTCGCTCCTTCCTACTTAACGCAACAGTAGCCACATTTGCCTTACCTCGATGGTAGCGAATTTCACACTCATACTCACTATACAATTTAATCCATAAAGTACTAACCATCATCTGCCCTCTTTTCCATTTGTTGGTCCATGTCACGCAGCATTTCTGCTGGCGCGTTCTCTACCTTGGACGTCTCACTTGGGGTAGCCAATATCTTGTCCTTAACATTTGACTAGATAATCATGAACATTGCTCTTACTCGTCTTAGTTTCACTCTCCCTTTCTACTCAACGCATCAACCACTACATTTGATTTATCGAAGCATCACACAAATCATTCTTTAAGGTCTAGAAAACCTCTTCTCATTCTACGCCTTACTCATACTTTTGATTCTTCTCAGTTAGGAAAGTAAGGGGTTCAACAATCTTATAAAAGTTTGCGATGAAATGTAGGTAAGTAA
>BQNB010028932.1:11188-32764 GCA_026074375.1 Tanacetum coccineum
GATGTTAAGAACTGGCGGGTAGACAAATCTCATGTGTTGTGGTGGATTATTTCTTTGATCGTATGGAACTCTTCTGTTTTGTCGACGAAGTCTTCTATTCAGAGTACGTTCAGGTTCAGGTAACAATTCAGCAAGTTCAGAATTAGAAGCACGTGTATGCATCTAAGAGAGAAATTGTTTGGGTCGGTTTGCCAGAAAACTATACAGCGATTTTTAAAAAAGAGGGGGGTTAAAGTAGTTTTCCAAAGTTTGACTACAGAACAGCTAAGAAATCCTCGGCAACGACGCCAAAAACTTTGATGTGTTTCAAAAGCTTTAAATTTATATGACTGAAAATACCGAATAATTATATGGAAACACACGGGTAAAAGTATAACCCACGTATATAGTATAATCTTTTTAGGTAAGACCAGGTCATTCCACATGGATTAGAGTAGTGTTTAAATAATCAGAAAAAATAGACTTTAACAATTTTGAAAATAATTTTTGTTTTATCAATGATAATAAAGATGACTACTCGGATAGTTGAAAAATAACTTATAAGTGTTGGAAATGATTTGACCTTGAATATGGGACTTTAATTTATAAAAATGATTTCTCGTCAAAAAACGTTTTCACAAGCTAACTTGGTTAACTTAAGACTTATATTTAGTTAACTAGACCAAATATGTCACTCAAATAATCCAGTTATTATTATATCAATGCTTATTTTGTTTATCAATTTACGGAAGTGGATTTCTCAGCACAAACGTTAAAGACCATAGACAAATCTTTAAAACCACATAGATCATAATGGGTCTTTCGACCTTTACCGACATAATTATATAATCTAAGTTGATAAGCAAAAATAGATAAGATAAGATATAACAGGTTTTCAACATAAGCTTAATATTAAAGCGATCAAGATCATACCAAACACTTATTCATTATCGTAACTTCATCGAGTAGTCATGAGAGATTTAGCCTCTCATGGCTAAGGAGGTCATAACAAAAGTACACTTTATATAAACTTCCATTATTTCAATAACTAAGTAGGAAAACGTCTTCGTTCTTGATCGTTAGATCTTTTTCTTCAAAGGAATAGGTGTTTTTTTGGTGTTTTTGGTGAAAGGAGGGAAGTATGTGTGTGTGGGATGTTTTGTAGAATGAGATGGATAGTGAGGAGGAATGCTTTGAGGATGAAAATTCGTCCTCAATTTATAGGCAAGTTTGGGTGCAAAGTGCGGCGCACTTAGGAAAAAGTGCGGCGGACTTTGGGTGTTAATGCGATAGCATTTAATGGCTTTTACTGGAAGTGCGGCGCACTTACAAATAAGTGTGGCGGTTTTGAGGAGTTAATGCAGGTGCATTTATTAGACTTTAATTCTTCAAACTTTGGAAAAAAATGTGGCGGTTTTGGATTTAGAGGAAAGTGCGGCGCACAATGTTATAAGTGCGGCGGATGTAACAATTAGTATTTTTGATCAATGAACGACGTCATTTAATCCACTATTTATTTCTATTCTCGCACGCGTCTACTTTTAATTTTAATAGTTAAAGTTAAAATCGCGTAAGTTAAAAATCAACATTTAACGTAAACGGACACCAAACGAATTAAAGTTTTTGTCAAACAAGCATTATATTATTATTACTAAAGTAATAATTTACTTATTATGTTTTATTTTTATCGGTTACGTATATTGGTTACGTTTCGCGATAAAATACGTTTAGGCATACCCGGAACCGTAATAATAAAATCTATGCTTCAACAAATACCCACAATTGTACCCAATACCCAAAGTTTTATTAAACTTTACCCAAGTTAATATTACTTTACACTTGTTACATTAGAAAATAAAACAATACATGAATACTTTCAAGTAAACAACTTTTATACAAAAACTACAACATGTAACTTACATATATGATACTAGATATTATGTTAGATATTAAAAGGCTTCTAGAAGCCTCCCCCCTCCTATCTCATGGAAACAACAACAATGAGGGACAAGGAGCACACAAACTCTCCCACTTGGTCTTGTACAACCTTTCTACATTAAAAACCTAGCTAGTTATGTTCCTTTGACCATGTGATCTCCTTAAGACCCTCATTTGGTTACCAAGACCTCTATTTCATCTTTGACCATCTAATATCATATATATACTAGTATGAAAGAGTAAGAACCCAAACATACATAAAAACACTTGGTAAAAATAAAAGAAACCTCCCTTTTTCCACTTCTTCATTCAACTTTCAGCAACATAATAATTAAAAGTGATCGCTGCGAGAAATAAGAACTTGCGAGATACATATCATGTGATAGCTTCGTGTCTAGGTAAATATTATTCAGCAAAGTTACAGAGCTTCTAAATTACCGCTCTCTCAAATATACTTTGCAAAACCAATACCAATGTTCCATAGAAAAGGTGACAACGACCAATAACGTACACATCATAACCCCGTAATAGACACATATGACTGCAATCAACCTTAACTCGAAAATCAAAGGCATCAATTATCTTAGTGTACCGAAAGGTGAACCCGACATATTTTTAAGGCTTAATTTCCTTTCTCACAATTTAGTAAGTGTGGGGTGTGCTAGCTATAGATGCAATCCGGTTAGACTTGCATTACTACGAGCATAGTTTATTTCAAAACATATAATAAAATATTAGTTAGAAAAATTTTAATAGGGCAAACATAGAGGGATATGATTAATTTTTCCTCATTGGCTCCCCCTCCACACTTAATTTAACATTTGCCCTCAATGTGATAAACTTATAATAGAGATAAAATAAAGAAAATTACAGGAAAACGGTAACTTCCCGGGGCAAGAGATGCATAGTTTGTAAGCTAAACAGTCACAACGTCGTAATTTTCCACATCTTTTAAGCTAGAGTACCTGCTTAAGAGTAAACAAAAGCACACAAAGAGAAAATATTTTTGTTGATTTTTTAGATAAAAGATATTAGTAGAGGAATGGAGGAGAGGAACCCTCCACAACTAAATGAAAGCACAGTTGCCTCCCGAGAGTGCACTTAAATTTTAAGAGAGTCCGCTATCTAGACACGTAATTTCGGGGGTCATTTGCTAGGGAAAAATAGAGTGATGCTTCCTCTTGGGTCCATTATCTCTTTGTGATAGTTTGAGTCAGTGACCATATACCATTGCTAAAAACGTCTTTTCCATCTTTTCCATAAAGTATCAACATATCCGGATTGATATTATCTGTTTCATTACATAATGGTCCCAGCCACGATATCTAAGATTCGGTTTGTTTAAATTTGTACTTTGAGTGAAAAAGTAGGACTTTATTTCCTTGCTTGAATTCCTTTCTCATTCGTAATTTTCTGTCATGCCAGACTTTGGTTCTTTCCTTGTATAGACGAGAGTTTTCATATGCTTGGTATCTAAGTTCATCTAACTCGTGCAATTGGAACATTCTTTTCTCACTAGCAGCGAATAAATCTGCGTTACAATTCTTCAGTGCCCAGTATGCACGGTGTTCAATTTCAAATGGTAAATGGCAGTTCTTTCCATATATTAGTTTGTATGGTGTGGTATCGGTAGGTGTTTTGTAGGCTGTACGAAAAGCCCACAGAGCATCATCAAGATTTCTTGACCAAATAGCAAGATTGTCTTTAACAATTTTTTCAAGAATTCTTTTAAGAGCCCTGTTCGTGTTTTCAACTTGACTACTAGTTTGAGGGTGATAAGATGTAGAGAAACGGTGGTTAACTCCATATCTTTTCATGGTTTTTCCATTATTTTGTTATAGAAGTGGGTACATCGGTCGCTGATTAGAGCTTTAGGCATTTTGAAACGGCAAAATAGCTTCTTCATAAAGGTGATTACTACTCGGGCATCATTGGTTGGTAAAGCTTGAAGCTTCAGCCCATTTAGATACGTAATCTATAGTGACTATAATGTATTCAAACTTATATGATTTTGGAACGGTCCCATAAAGTCGATACCCCATATGTCAAAAATTTCACATACTTGAATGTTGTTCAAGGGAATCTCATCACGCTTTGATATATTTATAGTCTTTTGTCATGCTTCAGATAAGCAAAGTAGAGAATGACTTCCATTGATGATTGTTGGCCCCCCCATAAAATCCTATAATCAAAGACTTTTTAAGCAGTTATGTTGGGTCCATAATGTCCACACTTTGGTATCATGTGACATTATTCTAAAATTGGTTTGGTTCTGTCCCAGATATACAAACTCAGATTATACCATCAAGAACATACTATGTAAAAGTAAGGTTCCTCCCAAACGTAGTGTTTGAGTGTAGAAAAAAATTATTCTTGTTGTTTAATATGTCATCCCTTTGGTATAATACTACCCTGACTAGTATTTTGCAAAGTCTGCGAACCACTGTTCGTCCCTTGGGTTGAATCCATAAGAGTTTCTTTCAGGAAAGTTATCAACGACTTCACATCACGCTTGTCTCATTGTTTTTAATCGGGAATAAGTTATCGGTCATGGATAATTTCGTACCTTTCTATCTTTGAATTTCTAGTCAAATCTTATAGAGTAAGAGCCATCGAATAAGGTTTGATTTTAGCATCTTGCTTTGATATATTTTTTTTTTTTTTTAAATAAGTTCTTAGAGCTAAAATGACGTATGAATAATAGTTTTTGAAATGAAAATAAGGAACTGAATTTTATCAAATGCAAAAACTACAGTCATAAGTTCTTTTTTGGTTACGATGTATTTTTGTTGAGCGGAATTAAGGGTTTTGCTTGCGAAGTAGATCGGGTGAAAGTTTTTACCATCTTTTTGACCTAAGAAGGCTCCTACAGCAAAATTACTTGCATCACACATAAGTTCAAACAGAAGATTACTGTTCGGGCTTACGATCACAGGAGAACCCCTAAATGTGAAGATTTCTTTTCAAATGAACTCAAAACTTTTTGACAATTCAAAATTCGATGAATTCAAATGAGTACTTTTCAGCAGTTTATTTATAGGTCAACAATTTTCGAGAAGACCTTTATATGATAACTTCGGTAAAAACCGGCATGTCTGAGAAAGCTTCTAACACCTTTTATATTAGTGGGGGGTGGAAGTTTTGAGATCACATTAATTTTTGCTTTGTCGACTTCAAGTCCTGCACTGGACACCTTGTGTCCAAGCACAATTCTTTCTTTGACCATGAAATGATATTTTTCCCAGTTTAGGACGAGATGAGCGTCTTTACAACATTGGAGCATTTTATCAAGTTGTTTAGGCATGTGTCAAAAGAATTTCCAAAGACGGAGAAATCGTCTATGAATACTTTGACTGATTCTTCGATCATATCGTGAAAGATTGCCAACATACACCTTTGAAGTGTGGCAGGAACATTACATAGCCCGAAAGGCATTCACCTATAAGTATATGTGCCGAAAGGACACGTGAATGTTGTTTTTTCCTTGTCATTAATATCCGGTAGAATTTGAAATACCCAGAAAAACCATCGAGGAAACAGAAATATTTATTTCCTGCGAGTCTTTCTAGCATTTGATCCATAAATGGTAAAGGAAAATGATCTTTTACGGTTGCTTCATTGAGTTTACGATAATCGATGCATACTCGCCAACCTGTAATGGTTCTGGTTAGAACAAGTTCATCATTTTCGTTGGTGACAACTGTAATATCACATTTCTTGGGTACCCAATGGACAGGACTAACCCAAGGACTATCGGCAATTGGATAAATTATTGCGCGGTAGTCCCCAAGAGTTTTACGATTTCTTTTTTGATAACTTCCTGCATGTTCGGATTTAACCTTCTTTGTTTTTGGACAACGGGGTTCTTATCATCCAGAAGTTGTATCTTGTGTTTGCAAAATGATGGGCAAATAACAAGAATATCTGTTGTTTTCCAAGCAAAGGCTTGCTTGTGCTTTTTAAGGATAGATATGAGTTCGTTTTTCTTTTCTTTGGATAGCTGAGATGATACGATAACAAGAAGAAAAGAGGGTTCTTCCAGGAATACATATTCCAGATTATCAGGAAGGGGTTTAAGTTCGAGATCCGTAGGAGGTTCTTCGAGAGATGTTTTGATCTTATAATCAGTATTGATTGTGATTTTTTCGAATGGCAGATCTTCGGTATCAGATTCAGAGTCAGAGTTTTCATCGGCAGTCATTGCCATGAATTCATCAAATTCAACAAAGATTTCTTCATTGAGAAGGATTCATTTAATGGAATGCAGAATTTTACTACCTTCATTTAGAAGAGCGTCAAAATCTTCTTCTAAGATTTCATCGATGACATCGATACTAAAACAGGTATCATCGTTTGAATAGGAGTGTTTCATTGCAGAATCGATATTGAAAATTATTCGTTCAATTCTAACTCCAAGGTTGAGTTGTTTCTGTTTAACTCGAATTACTGCGTCAACAATGTGAAGAAAGGGTCGTCCTAAAATAAGTGGAACTTTACTATCTTCTTCCATTTCGAGAATAACAAAATCAGAAAGAAAGGTGAATTTACCAACTTCAACGAGCATATTTTTAGCTATTCCAACAGGGTCTCAGAATGACTGTCGGTCCTAATCTTACAACCCATTTCTCATTTTAGTATTGTTTTAAGATTTTCGAGAGATAATTTTGGCATAATATTGAATATGGAATATGGTATAATGCAAGGCACCAAGTCGGCTAAGGCATTGCAGTAGAAAGTTTTGTTGAAATTACATGGAATAAGAAAACTTCTGGGGTCTCCGAGTTTAGGTGGAACTTTGTTTTAGATCATTGCTGAACTTTCGTCACTTAGGAAAGCGGCAGAAATTTGTTCAATTTTATGTTTGTTGCTTATTCTTTTCCTTGAGAAATTTCCATAATTTGGCAATTTCGGCCAGACATCGATGAAGGTACATTGATTTCGAACCAGCGCGGATTACAACAGAGAAATTTTTTCCGTATTGGAGCTTCCAATTTTTCTTTCCTTAGACGTTGAGGATACTAGTATTTTTGGTTTGTATGGTTTGGGTAATGTAGTTTCCTTGATTGGTTTTGGATTTTGAATTTTCGGTTGTGGGTAGGTTTCTTCATCTTCTGCACCGCTAATTGTCTAAATTGATAGGTGTTTTCTTTCAGATTAGTTTGTTGATCATTTGAGTTCACTGGTGGGTTTTAGGATTTACCACTTCTTGTGAATATGGCATTCACATGCTCATTGCGAGATTGTGGTGGTTGGTAGGCTTTGGAATTGTGTCCTTTTGGGTTTGGTTGAGTGTTACTGGGAAGAGATCTAAAAGGTCGACCAGATTGCTTGTTAGCAAGTCTGCCGAACTTGTTTTAAGGTTTTGAATTGAAGCTTGATGATTTTTTGCTACAGTTTCAAGTTGAGTATTAAGATCCATGAACGTTTCTTTGACAAAAGCGTTGGTTGATCGCTGAGATTTCATGAAATCGTTGAATTGTTTTTGAAGATCGAGTCATGGTTTTTCATCAGTATTGGATATGTAGTTGTCTCGATTGTAACTACTTCATTTATTTGAACGCCAATTATCGTGATTTAAGTCTCGGTCACGGTAATCATTGTAAAAACGAGTCTTACGAAAAGTTTGCATGAATCTGGCTTCTTCTTCTCGGGGCATAGGTATATCATCTTCATCAAGATCAGGTTTTGTTTTTAGCATGGTTTTGGAGTTCCTTATACTGAGCATCCATTTTCAGGGTCATGGCATCCATTCGGGCCATAATTTTGTCAGTATGAGAATTATTGCTACCTTCATCAACGAAAGCAACGGTTTTTTTAAGAGATGGTTTGGATTTTTAGTTTTTAGCCCAGTCGAGCTTTAGTAAGACCTTGTCTTCCAAAAGCTGATAAGCATGATTTGGTGTTTTATAGAGAAAAATACCACCAACTACGGCATTAGAACTTCTTGGGTTATTTCGCTTAGACCATGATAGAAGATTTTGATAATGTTACCTTTGGACAGATTGTGACCATGACAGTTTCGGAGCATTTCCTTTATACGAAGCCAAGCGTCGGTTAGAGATTCGTTATCGTGTTGAGAAAAAGCTTGGATTTCTCAGAGGAGTCGGTCAAAAAGAGCTGGGGGAAAGAACCGGCTAATGAAAGCGGTTCGAAGTTCATCCCATATTTCTATAGTTCCTTCATTGAGTTCGTCCAGCCATGTTTTTGCTTCTTCAATAAGTGATAGGGGAAACATCATTAGGCGAACGGCTTCATTTTTAGTATCTCTGTATTTAAAAAACATATCGGAGACAGATAATTACCGAGGAACTCATGAATGTGTTTATGAGGATCAGTTTTGGTTCTTCTATCAAATTGGTTTCCCTTGACAAGAGTCAAGTGGTTACCTTTGATAGCAAATTCGTTAGCAGTTTCAGGAATAGTGATTATAGAACTAGGAGTCAGAGCGACAACATGGTCAGTAGCCCACATGGATTCATCATCCATTGGGTAAAGGTTTTCAAGAGTAACAAGAAAGTGACGGAAGTGGTTGATGTCGAGAATTGGCGGATAGACAATTCTTGGGTTTTTAGGTGGATTGTTTCTTTGATCAAATGGAACTCTTCTGTTTCATCGACTTCGTCTTTGATTCAGAGTACGTTTAGGTTCAAGTAATGGTTCAACAAGTTCAGAATTGGAAGCACGTGTATGCATCCAAATGAGAATTTGTTCGGGTCAGTTTGCCCAAAAAACTGTACGACGATTTGAAAAAGAGGGGGAGTTAAAGAGATTTTCCAGAGTTTGACTACAGAACATCTAAGAAATCCCCGACAGCGGCGCCAAAAACATTGATGTGTTTCAAAAGCTTTAAATTTATAAGACTAAAAATATCAGACAATTATATGAAAACACACGGGTAAAAAGTAAACCCACCGTATGGCCGAATAAACTTTTTAAGGTAGACCAGGTCGTCCACAGGGATTAGAGTAGTGTTCGAATAATCAGAAAGAAAATAGACTTTAACAATTTTGAAAATAACTTTAGTTTCATCAATGATAATAAAGATGACTACTCGGATAGTTAAGAGTAATTTATAAGTGTTGGAAATGATTTGACCTAGAAGATGGGACTTTGATTTATAAAAATGATTTTTCGTCAGAAAATGTTTTTACTAATTAACTTGATTAACTTAAGACTTATATTTAGGTAACTATACCAAATGTGTCACTCAAATAATCAAGTTATTATTATATCAAAGCTTATTTTGTTTTTGTTTATCAATGTACGAAAATGGATTTCTCAGCATAGACGTTAAAGACCAAAGACAAATCTTTAAAACTACATAGATCATAACGGGTCTTTTGACCTATACCGATATGATTATATAATCTAAGTTAATAAGCAAAATGATAAGATAAGATATACTAGGTTTGCAACATAATCTTAAGATTAAAATGATCAAAATCATACCAAACACTTATTCATTATCGTAACTTCACCGAGTAGTCATGAGAGAATTAGCCTCTCATGGCTAAGGAGTTTATAACAAAAGTAGATTTTACATAAACTTCTATTATTTCAATAACTAATTAGGAAATCATCTTTGTTTTTGATCGTTAGATCTTTCGACATCAACTGTTAGAAGGTGTTACTTGGTGTTTTTGGTGAGAAAGGAGGAAATATGGGGGTGTGAGAGGATGATTGATGAAGGAGAGCTGAGATGAATTGAGGATGCAAATTCATCCTCTATTTATAGGCAAGATTGGGGTGCAAAGTGTGGCGCACTTAGGAAAAAGTACGAGTGAACTTTTAGGAGTTAATGCGATTACATTTAATGACTTTTAGTGGAAGTGCGGCGCACTTGCAAAGAAGTCGGCGGTTTGAGGAGGTAAGGCAGGGCATTTTATTAGACTTAATTCTTTAAACTTTTAGGAGAATGTTGCGGCGAACAATATTATAAGTGCGGCGGTGTTTGCTCACAGGAAAGTATCGGCGCAATAACATTTACATAGGAGTTAAGATCAACATAGACCATTTATTTGTCATAGATCACTGAACCAATACAGTCCACTCATTTTTCATACAAGAAGATAAAAAAACTACACTTTCCACACTTTTTTTTAAAAATAAAAAGATATCTTACACACGGTAAAGTCGTCACAATAAGAAACAGACACGACAAAAAATACAACCATCGCGACGAGTATTCTTTTATTTTCAGTAGACGGGTGAAACGATATACTTTCCGAGAAACTATTTTTCGAATTTTTTTTCAGGCACAAAGAAAACATAAGAAAACGAATGCGAAAATCATATATGATTTCATGAAATACAATATGATTTTGATTCTAATGATTTTTTTTTTTCAATATTGTTTTCAGTCACGAATTGCGAAATCAAATATGAATATCGTGTGACGAATCATATATGATATCGGATAAAACGAAACAAATATGAGTTACCTGAATCATATATGATTTCATAAAATCATATATGATTTCATAAAATCGTATATGATTTCATAAAATCGTATATGACTTCATAAAATCGTATATGACTTCATAAAATCATAAAAAAAAGTTCGTCGAAAGTACATAGTGTCGCCCCTCTATAGAAAGATAATTTAATTCTCGTCGCGATGATATGTTTTGTTTTGCGTAACGATTAACAGTGTGTGAGATATTTAATTTTTAAAAAAAGGTGGAAAGTGGGTTTTTTTATTTTTGATGAAAAAATGAGTGGCTAGGATTGGTTCATTGGGTCTATGACAAATATTGGGTCTATATTGAACTTTTGGCATGTAGCAAGTGTGGCGGACTTCTTGATCTTTGGCTAGAAATCTTTTCTTTTCTTGTATTCATCTCCCAAAATGTATAGATTCATGAGCTTGGGTCTTTGGAGTCTTCAAGTGAACCTATAAGCAATTCAAGCTTAATTAAGTTCCAAAAGTTCATGAGAAATGATAAAATACACATAAATAACGCCATAGAAACATGTATAATTTGGGCGTTATCACCAAGCATGTTAAAGATAAAGCAAGACCAATAAAGAATCAAACAACAAGACATATTGAATGATTAAGATAGTCTTACTTGATTAAAACATGAATTGAAGGAGGCACAATAGGGTTTTGAAGCCCTAAAATCGTCCTAAATAAGCTGCCAAAGAAAACGAACTAAGGTTTCGTCCTCCTTTTTTACATCTAAAGTTACACCACATAAAACCCAATTTCGGTTTCAATATTTAAAAAAAAATCACTTGGAATAGCGTCGCGTTTAATCGTGACGCCGTCATAAAGTAAATCTTCTAGAACCGAGTTGAGTCGGTGCGGCATACAGAGCCGTCAAGAAATGTTGTGATGCCGTCACTAGTATAAGTGTGACTGCCTCGTTGTTTAAATGGTAGGACACCGTCTCCAGCCGCTGAACATAAAATCTTGAAGAGTCTTGGTGTTGGTTCATAATCTTGTCCGTTTCTTCTCCAAATGAGCCCAAGTCACGTGTATTTCCTGCCAAAATGTCTATCCAAATGCTAAATACCTGAAAAGAAATCGATTAAGTACCTATCTTTGGCTAAATGCACGATTTAGCGTAGGTTAAATGACCCCAAAAAATGTATAAAAAACCACCTCATCAAATACCCCCACACTTGGGATTTGCTTATCCTCAAGCAAATGAGATTTTCTACCTAGACATAGCAGCATTAGAGGTCATTTAACCTACACTTAAAAAAGTAATTTTACAAAAAAACCTTCAAGACCTCGAATTAAAAGCACAGAAATTTAAACTAGTACCTCACATAAGTGATTATGGGATTTCTCTCTTTCTCTCGGGTTAAATAAATTATAACATAAAGGGAAACAAAAAATCAACACTCATTACCTGTCATAGCATATAATTTACTATAGGATTGGTAAAGGATCAAACCTCCACCGCTAGGCGCAAGCATTATTCAATTACTATCTATAGAGGTCTTTTAAAGGGTTGTTGAGGTGTAGTGTAAAAAACAATAATGGTAAACAGAAACAAGATGGGGATACATTTGGGTGACTTTGGGTGGATTTGGACTTTTGGAGTGGAAGTTGCTAATATAATATGACTACAGTGCGGTTGTTGGTTGCTAAGCCAAGACTCGAACGAAGATATACAAACTCTACACAACTCTACATTAATCTCTTTCTTTTTCTTTTCTATTTTTTAATAACATAATACATCATAACTTGGGGTTTATAACATGTACCCCTACACTTGAGCTTTTACATGCTCGATATTTACAATCTAACTAATGACCCGATTTGAGGTGGATCAAAATAACATGGAGATCATCTAACAAATGTATGGGGGTATTGACTTAACTTTTCTTCCCCATTCTTCCGTGAAATAAATACTACCATGAATCCCAATCGTCCCAAAATTGTATTTACAAGGATAAGGACTTAGCAACCGTGTACTCAAATAATTAACTTGGGTTAAACACAATAATGTACTAAAAGTGAGTACATACAAGGTAGGCTAAGGCGATTTGGGTGTAACGATTGGTTTAAGGGTGACAATGCTCTTCATTAATAGTCCGGCTTAACCAAAAAATTACGAGAACCATGAAAAAGGATAGGCTCGGAGGGTTGTACTAGGGGTATCCTGCACTAAAAATGAGTGCATGGCAAGGGTGTGGGATAGTTATATGATCGGTGTGACCATCATAACAATTACAGGTTTAAAACATGGGTTAATCCTAATGCCTCTTATCAAGCAAATCCTAATACTTACTATGCGGTCTCGGGATGCATCACAAAAACAAGTTCTAGAATTTAATATACTATCGGTACACTCATATAGTTTAAACCGATCTCAATGCTCCAGAAAAGGCGACAAAACCACATATACACATCCGTAACGACGGAATAGATACACATGATTGCTCACTCCTTAACTCGAGAAAGCTAAAGGTATAAACTATCTTGGGTATCAATAATAGATACCCGAATTCCTATAGATCTAAAGGCGAACCTCACATTTTTGGGGTGGAATTCTGAGGGTTTTTGTGCTAGTCATATACATTCCTATCCATGAGACGCTATTAATACTCGGTTTTGTTGTAGAATGGTGTCCATAAAAAAATTTAAATTTTGGTCAAAATTACCTATTTATGCTATGTTTCGATATATTATCCATCATTTTATGGACAAAGCGAATGGAAAATGAAGAGATAGTTTCTAAGGCTTATTTCCCCCTACACTTAAGTTGAATATTGTCCCCAATGTTCTATAGAAGTACCCGTAAAAACGAATAAAGGGAAAAGAAAACAAGGAAAAGAAACTAGTACTCCCCTGGTTTGCTCAATAATGGAGAAGAAACATGCGATAACTGGTTAAATCGTCCTCCAAGAATCATACAATTAAACTTCCTAAGAACTTCCAAACTTCTTCTCATCAAATATATCCTTTAATCAAAGAACCAAAAGACAACTACACTAAGCCATAAAATGTGCAATATAAATAATAAACAGTGTGAAATTAATGGTTGACTCATTTAAGCAGTAAAGAATAGAATGAGAGAATTGTTAAACTCGTGGTTTTACAGGTTTATAAAAGAATTACAACTTTCTTAAGTGTTGTACAAGTTTCATTTTAAAAAATACTTAAAATTTTTGAGTTTTTCTGTAACTGGTCATTTGAATTTTTCAAAAATACATAAAGATTTTCTAATTTTCACATTACTAGGGACACGACACCGTCGGGTTTTATCCCGACTCCGTCTCCAGGCACTGTGAAAATTCCTCTTCGTTTTTTATGAGAAATTTCATGCACGCAATTTTATTAGTCAAATCTGAAGAAAGTACTGCATAAAAACATGGAATTAATCGTTATAATCATATGACTCGAAACTGACGCGAATTAATCTAAACAATTTATTTTAAATGTATGAATTGGTTCTAAAAACCGGATATTTCCCCTACACTTATTTTGTTGCAAAATACCTTTGATTGCAAATAAGACGAAGTTATAAACAAACAAAGCATGATTACAAGATAATTCAAACATAATAAAACAAATAATAAAGAATTAAAACACAAGACACTCCTAATTACGGGAAAAGTAAATATTGGGTTGCCTCCCAAAAAGCGCTTTTTTTTATTTACGAGTCTTGTAGCTAGACTCGATGTCACACGTCCTTACGTGACTTCTCCTTCATCATCCATTCCAGTCGCATACTCGGGTCCAAGCTCCAGAATACAATGAACCAGAGATAATAAACAGATAAGAGTATTAATCCACACCTGTCCAGGAGAGCCATATGTTCTCTATATTGGATTACGGTAGTCGGCTAGCTTTGTACATTAGCGAATATGTGAGCCTATTTGTGCACACACAATAATACACAAGAATTCTGTTTAATACTTCACAAATTAAACCGAGGGACTTAAATGACAAAACCCACATCCAGGGGGACACAAATGGTTGGGCCCTATGGTAGGTTTCTAGATGGGTTTTGTGTATTATTAGCATTTAAGGAGCCCATATGTTTATTTCTAGAATAGGGTTGGTGCCTATAAAAACTCACTTAATAACCTAAGCTTCATATTATGCTCAACTTTTTCCACCTCCCCCCCTCACTGAAATCGCCTGGCCCCTCTCTAGGGTTGTTAAGGGTTTCGGTTCTACACCTCAACTGAATTTAGTTGAACCCTAATTTGGATTTTCGGGTTCTTTAATTCAGTTTAAGGATATTTAGTTAATTAGGGTTTATTATAAACCTTAATCCGGTTTAATTGGTTCAAAATCACAAAGGTTTGTTTGATTAGGGTTTTGATCCAAGAAGGTACAATTGTTGTTTTGTTCGTGAAGTTAAGTCTAGACAACTTAACGTGTTCGGTTGGCGTGATTGTGTGAGCAACCGTAGAGGTGATTGCTTTAATCACTTATTTATTTTCAAGATCGAATTGCTGAGAGGTACGCTTTCTATTTACCTTTTTTATGTGTTAACCATATGCTATTACTAGATCCAATCCGATGTGTACTCGTAGTTACTTGGATACCTAGATGTTAAATATCTACACTCTAGACCTTTCTTTCGCGTGAATATACTTCAAAATATTTTCATCAAGACTGGATTTTTTTTGCATATTTTGTGTAAATCTTTTATGGGTCAAGTTAAAACAGGATATAATTGTACATGGAGCTTGGATTTGTCTTGTGATTGGTGTTATGTGATCAGGGTATAAATGCAATCTTGAAACTGAGTTTTTTCTTGATGGTTTTAAAGTGAAGATTGAGGTGTTTAGCAATGTAATTGATAAATGGATCCATTTGAATTGTTGGAGTGCGTTTTTTTTGTTGATTGATATGTGCCATTGATAGATTTTTATGAAAAAAGGGGTTGGGGTTTGGGAAGAGAAAGAGGAATACTTGTGTATGTGATTTGAGAAGGTCCTAAACCCGTTGGCCTGATCGGAGTAGTGTTTAATGACAGTTTGGGGCCAATTAACAGATGAGTTGTAGCCATGGATAGTCTTTCCTTTAAGGTTCCGTGGGAGTAAAAGCTAACCTAAAACCACAAAATTAAGCAGACCAACATTTGTCATAAGGCTAATGAGAGATAAAAAGTACAAGAATATCAGAAAAAAGGAAAAAAAAAACAGTAGGTTTAGATTACCCTCCTACCCATCTTGGATCCTATATCCGTTAGAACTTTCTGATCTTTGAAGTTGTTTCACTGTTGGCCCAGTTTCCGTTAGATCTTGTTTTGTCCAGTACCATCTAGAAATGCACCATTTTGGTACAGTAAAATATAAACCTCATTGTTTTTTTCCTTGTTTCACTGATATTCTGAACTTTTATACCTCATTAGCCTATTACAATGTGGCTGCGTAATTTGAGGTTTAGTTTAGCTTTTACTCCCACAGAACCTTAAAGGGAAAGACATCCAATGGCACAACCATCTGTAATTGGCCCTACAAACTGCAATGACACTACCCCGACTGGCAACATAGGTTTAGACCTTCACAATCACCATACACAATGTATCCTCTTTCTTTCCCAAACCCCAAACCCTATTTTTACAAAATCAATCAAATGGGCACACTATCAATCAACAAAAACAAACGCAACACACAATCAAATAGATCTAATTCTAATCACATTGCAAAACAACTCAAATCGTCATCTTTAAAACCATCAAGAAAAAACTCAGTTTCAAGATTGCATTCATATCCCTGATCATATAACACCATCAACAAGACAAATCCAAGCCCATGACAATTAAATCCTTTTAAAACTCGACCCCGAAATGATTTACTCGAAATATGCGAAAAAATCCAGTTTTGATGAAAATATTTTGAAGTATATTTGCGTGAAAGAAAGGTCTAGAGAACATATGGCTCTCCAGTGTGGATTAATACTCTTAGCTGTTTATTATATGTGGTTCGTTGTATTACTAAATGCACAAACTGTTCAATTGCAGTCTGTGGAAGGTATGAAAGTGGTGAGCCAAGAATTTGAATCCAAAAGTCAAGACCCAGAGGTCCATTAGAATACGTATATAATCAACGGATGCAGGACTAGGGTTTTTGTGTAGTGTTTATCTGCTAAGGTACTACTGAAGTACCGTCTACTTCTACTGAAGTACCGTCAAGTAATGGCATGGAGATTGACAATTCTGATCTTACTTTCAGAATTCATCCATTCTATGTTGAAAAAGGTAAATTGTTTAGTTGTCAGTTGCTTTATTATGAGTAAAGGATTTTTAAAGAATACTTAAAAGGATCTTGGATTTTTATGCCAATCAAGTGGTACAACAAAGGATGATAAGTTTATGTTGGACTCTTATATGCTTATCTAATGTAAGGTATTTTGTGCTCTATAGGTGATAACAATGTAGAGACTAAAGGATTCGGCTTTCAGGCACCTACTACTCGCAGAAATTCTATGCGTGTATTGCGGGCTATGTAGCTTAAAAAGACTGGTACTCATTCCCTTTTTTTCATACATATCAGCACTATTTACTAGGGGTTCAAAATTTTGAGGCATTGGGAAATATGTAAAAAAAAATTTAGGAAATTTTTGTTACTAGTCGAATCTTGTATGGTTCACTTGACTCGAACCACTTTTACAAAATATAGTTTATTTATTATAATTTGACGGGTTTGGAAATGGGTAAAATGTGTTTGGGTCAAAACTGGCAAGTTTTATCTAGGAAGTGGAATCAGGTATGATTTCTAGACTCAAATCGCTTCCTCCTAAAATTTTAAGTTTATTTATGATCATATAACTTATATTATTTTAAGAGAAGACTCGTTTATTTTCTAGCTAACCCTGACCCGCTAGTGATAGAACACAATGTCGAATATCTCAAAATATGGTCTTATTTGTCTTTTTCCATTTGTCCATTGTAGTTTTATTAGGAGGGTGTCCAGGCGTTGAAAAGACGTTTAGTACTAGCCCTTGGAAATGGAAAGACGTTTAGTATGGATAAACATATAAAAACAGGTCAATAAATTTATAAATTTCCATTTATCGATGAACTTTTTCATAGGCATAATTTTTGTTTCTACTTATACGATTTTATGCAGGTTATAGCGGGGTCTTTAAGAAGAAGAAATAGCTCGCCAAAAACAAATGTTTGAGATGATAGATGCATTACTTAGTTAATTGCATAAATTGTCCCTCTAGTTTGTCATGTTTAAAGAAAATGGCCCATAATCTTTTTTTCCCCGGATCCTCTCCCTATAGTCTTGCCTCGTATCGGGTTTGGTCTCTTGACCACTAATTCGGTTAGTTCAACGTTAATTGCTAGTTTAGATGGTGGAAATTGACATAAATACCCTCGTAAGTGTTTCATAAATGGTTGTGTTTTTTTGATTTTTTTTTTTTATTTATTTTTTATTATTTTTTTTCGTTTTTTTTACTGTATTAATCGTTTCCTTTATGGTTAAAACATTTTTTAAGTTTTTGGTGTTATTGTACTGATGTTTTCATACATTATTGTTTTGCTCCGTTATTTTAATTTTTAACTTTTGAACAGTTTTACATTTCAATCCGTTTTTAACTTTGAACATTTATATGTTTTCCTCCGTTTTAATGCTTTTTGAACCATTTTTTTGGTCACATTTATCGTAAACTTTCCATACGTTTTTTATGTTATAACAAGTTTTTTTGTACTTTGTGTCCATTTTATTCGTTTTCATCCGTTTTTACATGTTTTCTTTCGTTTTTACGTTTGGTACATTTTTTACGAGGGTATTTATGTCATTCCCAACATCTAACTAGCAATTAACGGTCAAACTAACGGAATTAGTTGTCAGTGAACCAAACCCGATATCGTAAAAACCACAATGGACATTAATGCAATTACTCCAAAGTAATATGAGCTTTGTTGTCTGCGCACTCCTATTCCCGAAGTATGACCGGCAAATGCCGATGACCGTAAGAAATCATTTTTGAAAGGGAACTATTCAAAAAGAGACAAGCTTCCTAACATAAAAACCAAGGCAACAAGACTGATAGATTGAATGACATGTAATAGTTTCCATATAACTGTTATCCTAATGTATGTTAAGACTATAACCCTGTAAGAACAAATTTCTTAACAAATTTGCGTAGGCGCGAGAGCCTGCACTATAGTTGCTTAAAGCACTAATTTTTCAAAACCAAGTACAAAGTAATTTCATATTGGCAATGGTTGCACTTGAACAAACAAAAAACCACAACAAAGCAAAGTGCAAAGCAAACGAGTATGCCAAAATGATACACTCCACCGAACAACAGACAAAAAACATAAACAGACTTCACATTAAAAACACTTCATAGTTTTCATACAAAAGATAGACATATACAAGTCACCCCCTAAACCTAATACAAACATACAAAAATATAAACACTAACAAAAATGACCTCTACAACCCCCTAACAACAAAAGCAACAAAATATCATAACACAATTGACAATCAACTAATACATCATCCACCTACACCCTAAAAACCTAAGACATACCCAACAAAACACCATTCAACCTAATAAGGCCACACACAACCACCGCATTACTGTTGGATTTATTAACTAGTTAACAATAACAAACGATTACACAGCAGATAGTATGGATCTAGTTTGGCACATATGATTAACACACAATCAATAAAAGAAAACTAACTTTGATGAATAACTTGAACAAATCAAACAAGAACTAAAACTTTGAAACTAGTGGATAAATTTCCACCTCTATGGATGCTCACACAAACACATCAACCAAGTGCGCACAGATGTTAGCCTTGCTTCTTGTATGACCCAAACAACACTTCTAATGCAAACCCACTGAAATCAAGCACCAAAACCAAAGCCCTAAAGCTGTACCAAAAATTAAAAAGGGAAACTAATGTTTCCACCAAATTTGGTTCTACCGAATTTCACCAAATCAACAAACCAAACCCTAGATCATTTCTATCAATTGTCGCGCCTTAAGAACAAGTAAACCAACACCCTAGACTTGCTGTGTAACTTGCGGGATCAAATAACTCTAGAAAACCCTTAAAAGGGATTATGAAATTTCAATAGAAAGGAAAAGAGTGAACCAAAAATTAAAGAACTCTAATTAGGGTTTTAGATTTGGCCATTTAAAGTAAAAGAGAATGAGCAGCAACTATTGGGAGTATTTGTGATGTGTGTTACGTATTGGCATAGGTGGTGAGGGTATTTAAAGCCTTCAAACCCTAGTTTTGGTTTAACTAGGAAACCACTCTCCTAAGCTTATCACAACACTTCCTTTCTCCTTATTTCTTATAACAAATGAATGTAGACACCTTATAAGAACCAGTCATTATTCGGTCTAATCAATAGGGACCATATGTGAATTTGAGTATTATATATTTAATAAATATAAACGAGTTATATATATCAAATACATAATAAACGTACTCTTCGTGTCTTACGTGTGTGCTCCCAATAGGCTCACGCATTTCTAGTCGTATAGATGTTAATCCAACTAACATATTCCAACAGCTCCCACTTGAGAGTTGGAGTAGCAGACTGCCCATATACTAACGACGGAAACGTCTAGCAACACTCACATTCGTTGTTAAAACTAGAAATGTCTGAGATCAAGTTTCAAAAACATTCTCAGTAGCATGGTTATGTATCTCTTGCTATAATCATCCCTTTGTTCAAATACCGTTAAACCATGGATATGAATCCTAACTCATTTCATATAGTTTAACCATTTAGATTCTCGATATAGAACTTAATACAGATATACCAAATGTAATCAAGAATCATCTTGCATTACCCTTTGGGTTTGGCCAAACAATTATCTGATTAATTTTGGAGAGGCGCCAAGGTATTATTCTGCACATCAAGTGGAGGAACAAATTCTTTGTTGAATACAAGTGTTGTGAATGCTGTTTCACATCACTTCCAATAATAACCTTTATAACTACCATTTTCAGGTTAGCGTTTGACTTAGAATTAAAAAGTGATATTCACACATACCAAAACTTGTTTGTATTCTCAAGTCTAATGATGACTTAACTAACCATTTTTGATATTTTACTCATGATTACGGATCCAAAAGTAAATATTCGAAGGTTGGGGTGTCCAATATGCATCCCTTGTGAATAACATATGAGTTTGGCGGGAACCATCCATATATTCAATGAATATAACCAACACTCACATTTGTCTTATGTAACAATACTCCCATACTGTTAGCCGACAATGGACATATTTAGAAGGATAAATCATTCAAGGATTAAACATGCAAACACAGGATAACAATTATTATATATATGAATAACAAATACCATGTATCTTTATTCATCAGAAAGTAAAAATTATCTTACATCCCAATTATCCCAATACTAAAAAACAGATATGCATGAAACTAATTAGCAAGTTGAAGTCCAATGTATCTAACATTCTCAACTTTTCCATTACAAGACAACTAAATAGTTATCTGAGTAAACTTTTCGAATACTTGTTTCAAATTCACAAATTTGTGAAGAATTTAAACGCTATGATGAGTGTCGTATGTATATTTGCATACTATTACAAGAATCATAGTATGAAAATGTGACAGTACCTTTTATGAGGTATTTGTAGTCACCCACATACTTATCTCAGACAGTCATCTTTACAGTTTCTTAAAATGTAAAGTATTCTCATTCTTTAATGTGTATTGCAATAATGCTCTTAGCTGAACATATCTAGTTTGCAGACTTATCATAAATGATGAAATCCTACAACAACTAGAATTGATTATTCTCTAGCATCGTGTGTACACAAACAACACTATGCCTTATACAATTCGTAAACATTTGTTTTAACAATTATCTAAATCACTCTCAATTAGATATTGTTGTTGTTAGCTCATCTTGCTCTAGTGCAAAAGTAACAACCAGTCTCACAGACAATATAATATGATGAATCATTATTTAAAAAACACAAGGTTTTCATCCATGTATTAAATTATCTCAAGTGAAATATATCATTTAAGACTTGCTTTAATGATGCATTGCATTTGTGTTGGACTTAATCCCCACATATGTTTATTTCTTAAAACATTTATTCCAAAGTCGTTTATTTTATTCCCTAAATTCCCAAGTGAAGTTTCATTCCAATCTCAAGGATTAACATCTAGCTTAGATGGAATGATGCTTTCAATATGTTACACAACATATGAATTTGAGGAAAAACAT
>BQNB010028932.1:33207-56195 GCA_026074375.1 Tanacetum coccineum
ATATTTAGATAACTTTTCACTTATTTATTTCTAACTTATAACTTTACCATTTTCATATAAAATACATTCTCATAATTAATTATATTATTTATACTATAAAATAATACCTTAATAGGCAACGAGCGTTATACATACAATAACCCTTATTAGATATTGTGAGGATTTAACCTTATCCGTTTCTAAATTTTAACCCAAATTCCACAAAAATATGAGTGTGTTGGTGATGTTGTAGACTTTAGAACTTGGCTTGGTATATCTATTCGAGATCACAGTGATGAGTACTATGGATTTAGATGGAGTAACTTGTTTAAATTGGTAAATTTTAGGATTACACCCAAAAAGCCTATACATGTTGTTTATTAACTAACTACACTGGTTAGTTAAACCCCGTATAAACCATTTGTTTACTCTCACTATAAGAGTAAAATACCCATAGAAAAACCCGTAGAACCAATCCTTTAGGAATTACACCAACTTGTTTATTTCGTTACACCTTTATACCTTAGCCTACCCTGTTAGATTAAGTTTATTTTACAGTTGCTAGTTGCTTAAAGTGTAAAGTTTGTATTTCCCAAGTCTTGTGTCTAGTTTGGTACGGTTGGAAGAAATTTACACATCGCAAATAGGAATGTATATTATAGTCAAAACTTATGTATTTTTACTACCATCACAATTAATGGTACGCCCGAAGAATGAAGAATTATCAAAGGAATTATCCGGAATTATTATGATCGTGAAGATGGTGAAACTACACTGAGTTTCGTAGCATAAAAAAACTCAAAAAAATTAGAAAAATCGCAAGAAAAAAGAGAAGAAAAGTTTGAAGATAATCGTTTCGCAACTACCAAAGAAATTACACGAAGGATCGATTATTCGTTGATACAAATCGACGATGTAAAGTATTGTATAAAGTGGAAGATATCGCTACTTGCCTTGTAAAGTATGTAAAGTATGGGATGTTTGGTAAGTTAATCGTTATGGGAACACCAACTTAGGTTGTTGTTTTTGATCTATGATCAAGACGTTGTAAATAGTTGTGTCTTTATCATGGTAACGATCGGGAAAAAGTATCTAGCAACTTTTATTTTAGGCTTAATCTATTTGTTTTGTAACCTTTATTTAACAACAATTTAATTCCCTTTCCTAATCATTAACTATGGGTTTTATGCGAATAAGGATGTGATCGAGCGTGCATGTCTATTCCGTCGTTACGGCCATGTATGCATGTCTCAGCTGCATTGTTGGTTTATTACTATTGGTAAAAGTTAGAAGATCCTTACCCTATATCATTCTTCATCCTAACTGTTGGTTAAACTCGAATGAGGATGTGATCTAACACACATGTCTATTTTGTCGTTACGGCCATGTATGTGTGTTTCAGCTGCCTTGTTGGAGTGGTACTTTTAGTGAAAGATTGTAGAATGATCAACCCTAAGCCTTATCTTAAAAACCCATATTTACCTTTATAAACTTGTTACTCCTTAGCTTTAGCGATGGAGATGTGTATCCTTGCCAAGCTTATGATAGAATACTCGTCACGACCGAGCAGTTAAGCGAATTGGTTACATGTTACCACATAGATTAGTTTAGTGATTTGAGTGTTTTCATCATCCTATTTTGTGAGGTGTTTGGTTGTGTACTTGTAATAGATCAAATAAATGCTTTAAAGGAAAATATCCTTAGGGATACATTTTTATAGACTTCTAAAGGCTACTTGAGGACAAGTAGGATTCAAGTGGGGGGATATTTGATGACATCAAATAACGTCTATTTTATAGCATCATTTATCCCATGTAATTAACCCATTTTGTATAATTATTGCAAAGAATTATTACTTAATCGTTCATATTTGAGAATTGCAGTAATTATGGAGTACTTGGTGAAGTTATGCTAAAAGGCACACATTTTGGAGTATAAACGAAGAGTTCTAGAAAGTCTACTGATGTTATAGAAAATACGCCGTATTATTCTAGATCTATACGACATATCCAAGACTTTGACGAATTAAAAGACCATTGCCTGACTTTGAAGAATACACCGTATCTACATCAATGATACGCCGTATATAATACTTTGGTCAACGAAGAAGAATCAACTGGTTTTACCTTAATACGCCGTATCCATCAAGAAGATACGGCATATCTATGCCTACACTTCATAAATTACCATAAAGGATTGTAGACCCAATATGCCGTATCCAGGAGACATCAATACGCTGTATACACAATATAGTAATAAAATATTCTGGAAGATATCAAACGTGGTCTTTACTTTAAGAAATCCCCAATACGCTGTATCGATACGGCGTATAGACGAGTTTCCAGACTCTGTAAATAGACGATCCTAAACTCAGTTTTAGGTATGCAAGTGAATCCCTAAACCACCAAGTCGACCAAGAGACGAATAAAGGAGCCTAAAAGGTCAGAAAAGAGCCTCAAGATCATAGGAAAACTCTTGTAATCTTCGCGCAAACGAATACGTGTTCGATTAAGGTTTCTTTATTTTAATTGTTCATATATCAAACCGTGTGTATTTTTACAATGACAATCGGTTGATAGCGTTAGGTATCAGCCATGTTTATGAAGATCTAATGTTTGGTTTGTTTATCTTGATTGCTTAATTTATTATTGATTGTTTTTTATGTTTATGAATTTATATTCATTTACGTGCTTAAGTATGCAACCTATCATTCAACTGGGTCTAGTCCTACATATTTAATGCGCTGCAACTTTGGTGTTGTTTGGGCGTAGGATAAGAGTCTGGGATAGCTCTCCATATTTGAAAGTAAGTGAATAAAGTCTTTATGAGCTAGGGTTTAGTAATAGCACCATTATTAATCTCCTAAGATAGATTATAATCAACAAATGCGTGCTTTATGCGGATGCGTCGAATTGTGACAAGATTAGCGTGTCTAGGTCTTAGGAAGAAGTACCGCCTAAGTCTAGGAATGATATGCCCCTTCGAGATAAGACAATCATTGCACTAAATAGACAAACCTGCGTTTTATCGGATTATTCATGGTTGATACGTTTTCCTTACATTAGTTCTCAACCGTTCCTCTATCATTCGTTTATCTTCTTGTGTGTGTTTATTGCTTTACTTGTCATCAAAATCTTAGGTTAGATAACTAAACCTCGTGCCAGTCTCTCAGGCTGAAACCCCCTTTTTTTGCATTAGTTTTAGGTTTAACTTAGATAACTAAAATACTAATAGAGTTAGGAATTAACGCTCTCGCTCTCAGTGATCGACACCCTACTTACCAATGAAACTACAATTGACCGGGTACACTGCCTGTTAAAGTATTGTTTTTAGGTATAGTCGGCATAAAATAAATAGTAAAACTTAATACATAAATAACACCTACATAATGACACATCAACACACATTCAAAAATTAGGAATTAACACTCTCGCTCTTAGTGATCGACACCCTACTTACCACAAAATTCCATCGACCGGGTACACTGCCCGTTAAAGTGTTGTTTTAGGTATAGTCGGCATAAAATAAATAGTAAAACTTTGATATATAAATAAAACCATCACTACGACACATCAAGTTTTTAAAGCCGTTGCCGAGGAGTGAAGTTGTTTACTTCTTATTTATTAGTGTTTTAGTTTAGTTTAGATTAATTTTCATATTTATGTGTTTGTTTTGTGTGTTTGATTTCTACATTGTATATTTTGCATATTGTGTGTTTGTGTGCATTATTATAGTTTACTGTAACTCTCTAAGTCGAATACTCAATACGGCGTATTCAATTTATTAGATACGGCGTATAAATGTTTTTCAAACCAATACAGCGTATTCGACTCTATCATCAATACGGCTTATTCAGTTTACTGAATACGGCGTATTAACCTATTTGACAGTTTTCTTTCCTAGCAAATTTATTACAGGTAAATATGGACGACCCCAACATAACTATGGAAGAATACATCAGGCTTGAGGAAGAAAAAGCTCATAGGTGTGGTAAGGTGTTTAACTGGAAAACTGCTACGTATGGTAAGATCTGGTATGATAAAGACGTTCACGACCTCAGATCCGTTGAAACCGAATTCCCAGCTATAGTCTTCAATGATAGTTTGACATTTGTAAAAACACCCTCCTGTGAACCCACGGTAAGTCCTCTTAACAATGATGAAATTGACTTTAGAGTTTCGTTTGACGATTCCGACGATGAAGATTACACGGTAATTTTTGAGAAAAACTCATTTTCTTATAAAAAATTTCTACCAATGATTTGAAAACGGATTCAGAAACCGATAATGAAAAAGTCATACCTTCACTTCCATCACCTGAGCCTACAGTCAGTTATCTTGATGATTTAGACTTCTTTAAAGATTTTGAGAATAAATTTCTAGCCATTGTTTACAATAATGCTCAAACGTCTAAGTCAGATTTATTAACTGAACCGATTTTAAACCCTCTACATATCGATGAATTTAATTTGAAAGATGAAACATCATTGTCCGAATGTGATGAAGAGGAACAAACCGTTTTAAACTTTAATGATCTATTTCCTTTTAACATAATTTATCCCAATGATTCAAAATAGGATAGGTCAAATGATGTTTCATCTTTCAAATTAAATTCATCGATATGTTGAGGGTTTAAAATAGGATTCAGTTAATAAATCTGACTTAGACGTGTTAGCGCATTATTTGTAACAATGGCTGGAAATTCATTTCTCAAAATCTTTAAAGATAGTCTAAAATTCAAGATAACTGACTGTAGGCTAGGTGATGGATAGTGAAGGCATTGACTTTTTCATTTTCGTTTTATGAATCGTTTTCTAATCATTGGTAGAATTGTTTTATAAGAAAACGAGTTTTTATCAAAAATTACAGTGTAATCTTCATCGTCAGAATCGTCAAATGAAACTATAAAGTCAATTTCATCATTGTTAAGAGAACTTATCCGTGGTTCAAAGGAGGTGTTTTACAAATGTTCAAATATATTGAAGACTATAGCTGGGAATTCGGTTTTAACGGATCTGAGGTCTTGAACGTCTTCATCATACCAGATCCTACCATACTTAGCAGTTTCCCAGTTAAACACTTTACCACACCTACGAGCTTTTTCTTCCTCAAGCCTGATGTATTCTTCTATAGTTATGTTGAGGGTGTACATTATTTACTGTAATAAATTTGCTAGGAAAGAAAACTGTCAAATAGCTTAATACGCCGTATTCAGTAAACTGAATAAGCCGTATTGATGATAGAGTCGAATACGCTGTATTGGTTTGAAAAACATTTATACGCCGTATCTAATAAATTGAATACGCCGTATTGAGTATTCGACTTAGAGAGTTACAGTAAACTATAATAATGCACACAAACACACAATATGCAAAATATACAATGTAGAAATCAAACACACAAAACAAACACATAAATATGAAAATTAATCTAAACTAAACTAAAACACTAATAAATAAGAAGTAAACAACTTCACTCCTCGGAAACGGCGCCAAAAACTTGATGTGTCGTTGTGTAGGTGTTATTTATATATCAAGTTTTACTATTTATTTTATGCCGACTATACCTAAAAACAACACTTTAACGGGTAGTGTACCCGGTCGGTAGGAGTTTTGTGGTAAGTAGGGTATCGATCACTAAGAGCGAGAGTGTTAATTCCTAATTCTATCAGTATTTTAGTTATCTAAGTTAAACCTAAAACTAATGCAAAAGGGGGGTTTCAGCCTGAGAGACTGGCACGGTTTTGTGTATCTAACCTAAGGTTTTGATGACAAGTAAAGCAATAAACACACACAAGAAGACAAGAAAACGATAAAGAAGCGGTCAAGAACTAATGTAAGGAAAACGTATCAACCATGAATAATCCAATAAAAAGCAGGTTTGCTTATTAGTGCAATGATTATCTTATCTCGAAGGGCATATCATTCCTAGACATAGGCGGTACTTCTTCCTAAGACCTAGACACGCTAATTTTTCACAATTAGACGCATCCGCATAAAGTAAGCATTTGTTGATTATAATCTACCTTAGGAGATTAGTAATGGTGCTCTTACTAAACCTTAGCTCATTGAGACTTTACCCACTTACTGCTTAATGACTCTTTATATACTAGTAGTCTACTGCCCGAGTCCTTAACAATGGAATAAGAACGTACTCGTTGATACCAAGGTCACCTTATGGCTCAACTAAGCTCACTAAACTAAAGGCGAAGGTTAGTGGCAATATTTGTGACCTATGGTCTAGATATATAATGCAATTTAAAGAGCTAATCCTGACTTTAGCCAACGCCCAAATATACACCAAAGTTGCAGCGCATATTAAATATGTAGGACTGTTCCCAGTTGAAATGATAAGTACATACTTAAGCACGTAATCAATATAAATTGATAAACATATAAACAACGATTTACGACATATAAAAGCACATAAACGAGTATCATGCGATAAACATAGTCAACAATCAACGATGAATTAAGCAATCAAGATAAACAAACCAAACATTAGTTCTTCATAAACATGGCTGATACCTAAAGGTATTAGCCGATAGTCATTGTAAAAATACGCACGGTTTGATATATGAAAGATTAAAATAAAGAAACCTTAATCGAATGCGTATTCGGTTGCGTGAAGATTACAAGAGTTTTCCTAAGATCTTGGTGGTTTAGGGATTCACTTGCATACTTAAAACTGAGTTTAGGGTCGTCTATTTATAGAGTTTAGAAATTGATCGATACGCCGTATCGGGCGATGTGGGATACGACGTATTGAGGATTTCTTGAAGTAAGGACCATGTTTGATATATTCTAGAATCTTCGTGTATAATAAACCTTGGATACGACGTATAAAGGCTCCTGGATATGGCGTATTGGGTCTTCAATCCATCGTGGTTATCTGTGAAGTGTAGGCACGGATACACTATATTTTCTTGATGGATACGGCATATTGAGGTAAAACTAGTTGGTTCTTCTTTGTTGACCAAAGTATTATATACAACGTATCGTGGATGTGGATACGGCGTATTCTTCAAAGTCAGGCAATGGTCTTTTAATTCGTCAAAGTCTTGGATACGTCGTATAGGTCTAGAATAATACGGCGTATTGGCTGTCAGATCAGTAGACTTTCTTGAACTCTTTATTTATGCTCCAAAATGTGTGCTTTTTATATAATCTTCACCAAGTACTCTATAATTACTGCAATTCTCAAATATAAACGGTTAAGTAACAATTCTTTGTAATAATTATACAAAACGGGTTAATTACATGGGATAAATGATGCTATAAAATAAACGTTATTTGATGTCATCAAATATCCCCCCACTTGAATCCTACTTGTCCTTAAGTAGCCTTTAGAAGATTACAAAAATGTATCCCTAAGGAGTTTTTCGTTTAAGCATTTATTCGATCTATTACAAGTACATAACCAGACACCTCACAAAATAGGTAGATGAAACACTCAAATCACTCAACTAATCTATGTGGTAACATGTAACTAATTCGCTCAATTGCTCGGTCGTAACGAGTATTCTATCATAAGCTTGGCAAGGATACACATCTCTACAACTAGAGCTAAGGAGTAACAAGTTTATGGAGGTAAATATGTGTTTTTATATTGTAAGGCTTAGGGTTGATCATTCTAAATCTTTCACCAAAAGTACCACACCAACAAGGCAGCTGAAGCACACATACATAGCCGTAATGACAGAATAGACATGTGTGTTCGAACACATCCTCATTCGAGTTTAACCAACGGTTAGGATGAAGAATGATATAGGGTAGGGATCTTCTAACTTTCACCAATAGTAATAAACCAACAAGGCAGTTGAGACATGCATACATGGCCGTAATGACGGAATAGACATGCACGCTCGTACAAATCCTCATTCGCGTAAAACCCATGGTTAATGATTAGGAAAGGGAATAAATTTTTATTAAATAAAAATTATGAAACAAATAGATTAAGTCTAAAATACAAGTTGCTAGACACTTTTTCCCGACCGTTACCATGATAAAGACACAACTATTTACGTCTTGATCATAGATCAAAAACAACAACCTAAGTTGGCATTCCCGTAACGGTCAACTTCCCAATCATCCCATACTTTACATACTTTACAAGGCAAGTGGCGATATCTTCCACTTTATACAATACTCTACATCGTCGATTTGTATCAACGAATAATCGATCCTTCATGTAATTCCTTCGGTAGTTGCGAAACGATTATCTTCAAACTTTCCTTCTCTTTTTTGTTGTGATTTTTCTAATTTTTTCGATTTTTTTCACTATACTACGAAACTCGGAGTAGTTTCACCATCTTCACGATCATAATAATTCCGGATAATTCCTTTGATAATTCTTCATTCTTCGGACGTACCATTAATTGCGATGGTAGTAAAAATACATGAGTTTTGACTACTTTATACATTCCCATTTGCGATGTGCAAATTTCTTCCAACCGTACCAAAATTGACACAAGACTCAGGAAATACATACTTTACACATTAAGCAACTAGCAACTGTAAAATAAACTTAATCTAACAGGATAGGCTAAGGTGTAAAGGTGTAACGAAATAAACAAGTTGGTGTAATTCCTAAAGGATTGGCTCTACGGGTTGTTCTAGGGGTATCTTACTCTTAAAGTGAGAGTAAACAAAGGGTTTATACGAGGGTTAACTAACCAGTGTAGTTAGTTAATAAACAACATGAATAGGCTTTTTGGGTGTAATCCTAAAATTTACCAATTTAAACAAGTTACTCCATCTAAATCCATAGTACTCATCACTGTGATCTCGAATAGATATACCAAGCCAAAATCTAAAGTCTACTACATCACCGACATACTCATATTTTATGGAATTTGGGTAAACATTTGGAAACGAATATGTTAAATCCTCACATTATCTATCAAGGGTTATTGTGTACGGGTTATGTAATAGGTAATTTCACAAAGGTATGCTTGAATTTTTTTTAAATTTGAGCATAATTTAAGCATTTTAGTGTGAAAAATAGGACAAGTATACATTGTAATTCTCATCCCCCCACTTGAATTATACAACGTCCTTATTGTATGAGTAAAATATTAAAATAGGAATTTAAAAAGAATTAGAATGAGAAACTCCCTTGATATTTGCTCGATGGATTCTCCATGTCGAGTTTATAAGCAAGAATGTGTGTTGTAAGTGCGTCTGAATTTCTGCATGACTTCAACACACATTAGATTCCAGAAAATACTCCACCAACGTCGTCGTTTTCGTTCAGAAGGTCCTGTATTGAGCATAAGAAAAGAAGTGCAAAGCTATCTATGTGTATTTTCTAGTTAGATTTGAAATAACAACCTAAAACTATATAGGAAGTCGATACGCCATATCCATTCCCCAGAATACGCCGTATTGAGACCTGTAGAAGTCGAATACGTTGTATTCGTTTAACGAATACGTCGTATAGACTGTGCTGAAAATAAAGACTGGATAATGTCCAGAAGGTCGGTATGCCGTATCCATGGGGTTTGGATACGCCGTATAGACAGTCTGAGAAGATAGACTCGATAAGAAAATTGAAATTACATTTCGGGTTGTCTCACGGCAAGCACTTTTGTTTACAGAAAAGTCTATAAGTTAGACTTGCCCCAATTTAATCCCATCCTTATAAAACAACTTGGGGTCGAACGAGATGCCAAATGGCACATATAAATTCTTAAAAAGATTTATTAGCATCTCTTTGATAATATAATTACAAGTCATGATATTAAAATTTAATTCCTTGATAAAAGTTTTAGTTTTAAAAAATTTATTAGATGTATCATGACTTGTTCCTAAAAGCTTATTTGACCCATGTGCATAGGCACCAACATCCGTATTTATTACATCAGGTAATGGTTTGACAGATAAATCCCCTGAAGAGTGTTCAACATCAATTTTATCATTATCATTGTCATTGTCTGATTTTAAATCATTAAGATAAATTACGTTGAAAGGAAATAGATCATTAAAGTATATAACGTTTTGTTCCTCTTCATCACATTCGGACAATGATGTTTCATCTTTTAAATTAAACTCATCGATATGTTGAGGACTTAAAGTGGGTTCAGTTAAGAAATCTAATTTAGACGTTTGAGCATCATTATAAACAATGGCTGGAAATTCTTTCTTAAAATCTGTAAAGTATTCTAAATCATCAAAATAACTAACCGTAGGCTTAGGTGATGGAAGCAAAGGCATATTGACTTTATCATTATCATTTTCCGAATATGTTTTTAAATCATTGACAGAAATTATTTTGTAAGAAATGAATTTTTGTCAAAAATTACCGTGCAATCTTCATCGTCAGATTCGTCAAATGATATTATAAGGTCGATTTCATCATTGTTAAGAGAACTTACCGTAGGATCACACGAGAGTGTTGCTTCAGATGTTAACGTGTCGTTAAAGACTATAGCTGGAATTCAGTTTCAACAGATCCAAGGTCGTGAACGTCTTCATTATCTCAGATCTTACCATACGTAGCAGTTTCCCAGTTATACACCTTACCACGCCTATGAGCTTTTTCTTCCTGAAGCCTCATATACTCCTCCATAGTAATGTTGGGGTTGCCCATTTTAACCTGTAATAAATTCGCTAGGAAAGAAAACTGTCAAATAGCTTAATACGCCGTATTGAGTCAACTGAATATGTCGTATTGATGATAGAGTCAAATACGCTGTATTGGTTTGAAAAAAATTACACGCCGTATCTAATAAATTGAATACGCCGTATTGAGTATTCGACTCGAAGAACTACAGTGGACTGTAATACTACATAAAACACACAAATACACAATATGCAAAATATAAAATGCAAAAATCAAACACACAAATATGCAAATTAATCTAAACTAATCTAAACTAAACTAAAACACTAATAAATAAGAATTAAACAACTTCACTCTCCGGCAATGGCGCCAAAAACTTGATGTGTCATTGTATATGTGTTATTTTATGTATCATGTTTTACTATTTATTTTATGCCGACTATACCTAAAAACAACACTTTAACGGGCAGTGTACCCAATCGGTGGTAGTTTCATTATAAGTAGGGTGTCGATCACTAACAGCGAGTTAATTCCTAATTCTATCAGTATTTTAGTTATCTAAGTTAAACCTAACTAATGCAAATAGGGGGTTTTTAGCCTGAGAGACTGGCACGAGGTTTAGTTATCTAACCTAAGGTTTTGATGACAAGTAAAGCAATAAACACACACAAGAAGATAGAAGGTTGGTTTATTTATTCAGTGCAGTGATTACTTATCTCGAAGAGGTATATCATTCTTAGACTTAGGCGGGACTTCATCCTAAGACCTGGACACATTAATTCTATCAATAAAAACGGGGAAAGGGTTAAAGCATCCGTATAAAGCATCATTATTGCTAAATATAATCTTATCTTATGGATTAAAGCAAATGTGATCTTATAAACTCTAGCTCATAGAGACTTTTACCCACTTACAGCTTAATGGCAATTTATCACTAGTAGTCCCACTTGTCCAAACCTATCCAATGAATTCAGAACATTATTTGTTGTATTATCTAGATTCACCTACTAGTCAACATGTTCAATAAACCAAAGGCAATTTCGTTAACTAGTTAAGCCAGAAGCGTATCCTTAGCACGATTTTAGAAGGACAATATTTGTGATCCTGTGATTCTAGATGTATAAATCACTATATGGAGAGCTATCCCGGCATCTAGATTACTTGGTCTGTATCACTAGATCCAGTTGAATGATAGGTCGCATACAAAAGCACGTAAACAAGTATAAATTGATAACATAACAAGCGTTCAAAAACGGATAAAACTAACAGCAATCGAGAATAATCAAAACCAACATTCAAGATCTTCATAATAACGTCTAATAACCAAAGGTATTAGCCTCAACATTATAATTAAATACTAAGGTAATGTATTTTAAGCAAAGGTAAACACTAATTGAGTTAACGAATGATACCAAAAACTGAACGATTACAAAAGTATAAGAAATTACACGTTGTCTTCTATGGATTGGAATGCGTTGCAAGACCTCTTCTGCTCTTTTTCTCCTCTGAAAATCGACTTTTGTGGTTTAGGTATCGAGAATATGATTTAGCACCCTTAAAACTCGTTTTGAAGTTCTCTATTTATATTGTCTGGAAGTCGGTTCGGTACGGCGTATCCAAGAGATTGGATATGGCGTATTGGAGTTTCTTGGAGTAGGGACCACGTTTGATATCTTCCAGAATCTTCACATACTATATCTTGAATACGGCGTATTGGTCTTCTCTGGATACGGCGTATTGAGCTTGTTTCCTTTGTGGTCTTTGGTGAGTGCAGGCACGGATACGCCGTATCTTCCTTGATGGATACGACGTATTGGTAGTCAGAATAGTAATCTTCAAAATATCTTCGTTTAAGCTCCAGAATGCGCGCCTTTTGCTAATATTCACCAAGTACTCCGTAATTACTGCAATTCTCAAATATAAACGATTAAGTAACAATTCTTTGCAATAATTATATAAAATGGGGGGGGTTTTTTAAAAAAAATTACAAAATCAGGGATAAATGATGCTAAAAAATAAACGTTATTTGATGTCATCAGTAATTAAATTCATTGAATGCTAAACAGAGAGGTGTCTCGTAGTCAAATATATTAGTGTCGATCCTGAAGACTTCAGCAACATCATCTTCATTGTCAGAAGATTCTTCATTAGTGAGCTCAACTTCATCGTTTCCTCTAATCCAGTAAATCCATAATGCTTTCATTGTATAATGATTCATCGTCTTGTAGTTAAAAAATTTTGAACCCAACCATTCAGTAAAGCAACATCAGATAGATCATATCCCATGTATTATCAAGCTTTCATGCTTCGAATCATCATCCATGTTTGAGTCACATGGGATGTTAGCAACTTCAACTTCATATGTGAATAAATCATCATTCATTCTGCTTAATCGATTAAATTCATTGTTGAAAACTTCAAGTGATGTATCACAAGTGAGAGAAACATCTTCGACCTTAAGATCCTCAAGTTTCTCGAACTCTCCTTTAATAACCTTAGTCATTCTTACTGAAAAATAACCAGAAAATTATCAGTAGAACCAGCTGGAAAAAGGTGTTAAAAATTTTGAGCTTTAAGTTCGAGAATGGAAGTGAACTTTATCAGATGATCGATACGCCGTATTCAATAGAAGTGAATACGCCGTATTAATCTTTTGAATGAATACGCTGTATTGGACAGAAAGTTGGATACGCCGTATCCGATGGAAGTGGATACGCCGTATCCGATGGAAGTGAATACGTCGTATCGAGTTATCGACCAGAACAGTGTATTAGCAAAACAATTTAATTAAACACACAATTATACAAGCAAACAATTAAACTAACAAATATACAAAAATATACAGAATATACAAGAATATATACTAATCTAATTAACACAACTCCGAAGGGTTAGATCTAATATTAAAAAACCAAATTATCAAATAAAAATCAAGATTAATTCTCACTCCCCGGCAACAGCGCCAAAAAACTTGATGTGTCGTTGTGTGGTGTATATTTTTATGATTCAAGTTTTAAATTTATATTTTGCCGAACAAAAATAAAAAACAACACTTTAACGGGCAGTGTACCCGATCGGTAGTAGTTTCGTGGTAAGTATGGTGTCGAACACTTGAAGTGATGTTAAATCTATCAATTTATTAATATCTTGGTTGTCTAATCTATGTTAATTATATTCTATTCTAAACCTATGCCAGTCCTAATCCTAATTCTAACGGGTAAAAAAGGGGGGTTTCAGTCTGAGAGACTGGCACGGTTTGGTTGGTGACTATAATCAATTCAAGGCACTTTAACCCACGCAACAAATTAACAGAAGATAAAAGGACGGTCGAGCCAAATATAAGAAAACTGTATTAACCATTATTAATCCATTAAGAAACGTTGGTTTTGTTTATAAGTGCATGAATTCATCTCTCGAGGTGGCATATCATTCTTAAGACTTAGGTGTTACATCATCCTAAGACCTAGACACATTAATTCTGTCACAATTAAAGCATCCGCATAAAGCATCCTTATTTGCTGATTATAATCTATCTTAGGGATTAAAGCAATGGTGATCTTGTTAAACCCTAGCTCATAAAGACTTTACCCACTTACTGCTTAACGGTAATTTATACACTAGTAGTCCACTTGTCCAACTATCCAATGGAATCAGAACGTTATTTGTTGAATTATCTAGGTTCACCTGCTAGTCAACTTGTTCACTAAACCAAAGGCAATATCCGATTAACTAGTTAAGCCAGAAGCGTATCCTTAGCACGGATTTAGAAGGACAATATTTGTGATCCTATGATTCTAGATGTATAAATCACTATATGGAGAGCTATCCCAGACTCTAGATTACTTGGTCCGTATCACTAGATCCAGTTGAATGATAGGTCGCATACAAAAGCATGTAAACAAGTATAAATTGATAAACATAAACAAGCATTCAACGATAAATCAAGAAATCGAGATAAACAATACCAAACATTCAACAATTATTTAGCCAAGGTAAACTAACCGAGTTAACGAATGATACCAAAAACTGAACGATTACTAAAGTATATGGAATTACACGTTGTCTCCTATGGAATTGATAACATTGCTCGACCTCTTCTGCTCTTTTTCTCCTCTAAAAATCAACTTTTATGGTTTAGGTATCGAGAATATGATTTAGCACACTTAAAACTCGTTTTTGAGTTTTCTATTTATACTGTCTGGAAGTTAGTTCGATACGGCGTATCCAAGGGGTTGGATACGACGTATTGGGGGTTTCTTGGAGTAGGGACCACGCTTGATATCTTCCAGAATCTTCACATACTATATCTTCAATACGGCGTATTGGTCTTCTCTGGATACGGCGTATTGAGCTTGTTTCCTTCGTGGTCTTTGGTGAGTGCAGGCACGGATACGCCATATCTTCCTTGATGGATACGGCGTATTGGTAGTCAGAATCATTAATCTTCAAAATATCTTCGTTTAAGCTCCAGAATGCACGCCTTTTGCTAATATTCACCAAGTACTCCATAATTACTGCAATTCTCAAATATAAACGATTAAGTAACAATTCTTTGCAATAACTATACAAAATGGGTTAATAACTGATCTTTCGTCGAAGGACTTCTACACGAAGTTAATACAACTCCTAGGCAGAGCACCTAATCGTTGTAGTAGTAGTATAGGCAAGACTCGAGGGTTGTTATCGTTCACTCGGGGAATAGGTTGGGAAGGCTTGATCACGGTCTAACAGAATTCTAAGGGTTGAGAGAAGATTCTTTTTTGTATTTTATTTTTATATAAAAGCAGGTAAATCATATATTTGAGAGGGGGTTTGGTTTTAGCTAATAAACTAAATAACAACTACGCTAGTGGTGATAACAATAAGATAAAAGATTATGCTTATTTAATCATGTATTACTCCCTAGATTGCTTCTCCTAGTGTTGTTGCTTTGTCACCCTTGTGATGATCTATGTAATTATTTCCTAAGTCATGAACGAATTACACGAACCCGTCGTCTATTTAATATTCTATTAGAGCAACGCAAAATTAATGTATATCAAAACTCTAATTACAAGGCCCCCTAAGGTATATTAAATGCATGTGAAATATATTAAGAGTGTATCAACCATATTAGGGGGCAAGGTAGTATGAAGACTGTTACCCGATGGTATCCTTTCTACACAATCATGTTTTCCTAGACATATCAACAGCGATATAGACAAAAGTTGGTTTTCTAAGACCTAACATGCATATCCATCACAAGAAGCAACACCACTAAGATCTACATTCTAGGTTTCATACAATCATAAATAAACACAATAGAAGATTTAGCCAAGCATGTTAAAGATAAAGCAAGAATAATAAATAATCACACAACAAGACATTTTGAATGATTAAGTAAACCCTACTTGATTAAAACATGAGTTGGAGGAAGTACAATAGGGTTTTTAGGCCCTAAAATCATCCCTAACAGCTGCTAAACGAACTAGGGTTCGTACCCTCTTTTTATTCTAAAGTTACACACTTAAAACCCTAAATTCGGGTTTGTATATATAGGAAAATCGTTGTGACGGCGTCGCATTTTAGTCGTGACGCCGTCATGAGAGAGAATATTCTAGATAATGGGCTGGGTCGTGTACTCTGACACCGTCGTAATATCCAGTGACGCCGTCTTGGTCTTTGTTGTGACGGCGTCACGTTGTATTGGTGACGCCGTCTCCAGCTGCTGAGAACATTATCTTGAGTGATGTTGGTGTAGGTCCGTAGTCTTGTCCGTTTCTTCTCCAATATCCAAGTACGTGAAATTCTTCCAAATGTCTTCCAAATGCGAAATACCTGAAAAGGAATGATTAAGTACCTATTTTGGGCATAAATGCACGATTTAGAGGGTTAAACGACCACAAAAAAGTGTATAAATGACACCGTCATTCAAATACCCCTACACTTGGGATTCACTTGTCCTCAAGCAAATGGGCTTTTCTACCTAGACAATAACAATATAAGGGTCATTTTACCTACTCTTTAAAAGTATTTGGGGGTTAAACGACCCTGAAACAGTGTATAAAATGACACTTCATCAAATACCGCTACACTTGGGATTTGCTTGTCCTCAAGAAAATGGGCTTTTCTACCTAGACAATAACAATATGAGGGGTCATTTTACCTACTCTTTAAAAATATTCTACAACACAACCTTCTAGACCTTGTAATTAAAAGCACAAAAAGTATATACTAGCACCTCACACTAGTGTTTAGGATTCTCTCTTTCACTCGGGTGTATAATGAATTATAACATATAGGGGAAACGGAAAATCATGGGATACATTTGGGTGGTGACTTTGGGTGAATTTGGAGTGGAAGGGTGAGCTAATTATTTACACGAATACACTTTGGTTTGGTTGCTAAGCCAAGACTCGGACGAAGATATACACAACTCTACACAACTCTACATCAATCTCTTTTTTTTCTTTTCTTTTTTTTGAATAACATAATACTACATGGGGGTTTATAATACGTACCCCTACACTTGAGCTTTTACATGCTCGATATATACAATCTAACTATTGACCCGATTTGAGGTGGATTAAAATAACATGGAGATCATTTGACAAACATATGGGGGTATTGACTTAACTTTTCTTCCCCATTCTTCCGCGAAATAAATACTACCATGAATCCCAATCGTCCCAAAACTGTATTTACAAGGATAAGGACTTAGCAACCGTGTACTCAATAATTAACTTGGGTTAAACACAATAATGTACTAAAGGCGAGTACATACAAGGTAGGCTAAGGCTTTTTGGGTGTAACGATGGGTTTAAGGGTGACAATGCTCTTCGGTAATAATCTGGAATCCACCAGAAAATTATGAGAACCGTGAAAAAGGATAGGCTCGGAAGGTTGTACTAGGGGTATCCTGCACTAAAGGTGAGTGCATGGCAAGGGTGTGGGATAGTTATATGATTGGTGTGACCATCATAACAATTACAGGTTTCAAACATGGGTTATTCCTAATGCCTCTTATCAAGCAAATCCTAATACTTACTATGCGGTCTTAGGATGCATCACTAAAACAAGTTCTAGAATTTAATATACTACCGGTACACTCTCATAATCCTAAAATAACCGATACCATTGTTCCAGAAAAGGCGACAAAACCACGCATACACATCCATAATGACGGAATAGACACACATGATTGCTCACTCCTTAACTCGAACAAGCTAAAGGTATTATATCTAAGGGCGAACCTGACATTGTGGGGGTGGAATTTTGAGGGTTTTTGTGCTAGTCATATAAATTCCTATCTATGGGACGCTAATAATACTCGGTTTTCATTGGTATGTGTCGTAAAAAAATTTAAATTTTGGTAAAAATCACCCTTTTATGCTATGTTTCGATATATTGGTTTCATTGGGTTGGTCGGTGAAGCGATTGAGGAATCGATCAATACTCTCTAGGCGAGAGTCGATAAAGGCCAAAATTTTCTATAGCTCTTGGAGCTCTTGGTTAAATCGTACACGTAGCGCAGCTGGTAGGACAGGACGATTATTGGCAGGTGGTGGATTCACGTTCTCCATGATGGAGAATGGAATAGTCAATGGAAATTACGAACAAACACACAAAGAAAAGATAGACGACAAGAAAACTAATATGCGGGAATTAAATTCTCACTTGAAAGGATTCAAGCGAGTAGAACTAAGCTAAACTATGATCAATACCTAACTATTCCCCAGGCGGCGATTTAGGGTTCGACTCGATAGATAGGATGAAAGAATTGTTAAACTCATTAGGTTTTGCAGGTTAACAGCAGAATAATACATATATTAAATTGACCCCCCCCCCTGGGGGGCTGTGCAAGTCTTAATTTTCAAAAATAATGAAACACTTTAGGGGGGGGAGTTTCTGAACCTGGGCGTTTGACGCCGTCGGGGTTGTGGTGACCCCGTCACAGGTGTCGTGGTGACGGCGTCGCGTGTTAATCGTGACGCCGTCTCCACAGTATGTGAAAATGAAATTTTTGTTTTTGATGAAAAATTTCCTACACTTGATTCCTTAACTTAATTTCTGTATAAATAGCTGTATAAAACCTAAGATTTAATAATTCAATCATATGACTCAAAACTGACGCGAATTAATCAAAACAATTCATTAAACATGTTTGAATTTGACTTAAAGCCAAATAAATTCCCCTACACTTATTGTTTGCAAAATACCTTTGATTGAAATTAAGACGAGGTTAAAGACAATGCAAAACATGATTACCAAATAGTCAAACAAATAAAACAAATTATAAGAAATAAAACACACATGACACTCCTAATATGCGAGAAAAGTAAATTGGGTTGCCTCCCAAGAAGCGCTTTTCTTTATTAACGAAACTTGTAGCTAGACTCGAAGTCACATTACTCTTTAAGCTTGATGATACTTATGGGGTTGGTCTTGAGTTTTTCAATTGTCTCCATAATCTTTGTAACTAGTCCGAGTTCATGCAAAGCCATTGTAAAATCCTTTTTCTTATTTTTAATGATAAAGCTTAAATCCCTTTTTTCTAACTTTTAAGTTTGTCCATGAAGAATGCTTCAAACTTTCCTGTTCAAAGGGGAAACGAGATTAATTCTTTTGATCTATAATGAATCCTAAACACGACCTCATCCCGTCTTTCTGGGCAAACCTAATTCAGTCCAAAGGACTCATCATAAGTGAGTTAGTTGTTAGTGCGAAAGGTTTTTCCTAAGACAATTCACTAAACCACTAATCAATGATGCTTCCCAAATCTTCTAAAATCATAAAGTCCACAACATAAATGAAAATCCAATAAATATATGCATGTTTTGGCTCAACCAACGAAGTTTGCAAAATTTGTATGGTGGTATGATTTTCCTACGTGCTTGAAATGTTTTTTCTATTATTTGTGTATAAGGCATGAGACAAAGATGTTAACAGGAGATTATAGATCTATGTATCAAGGCTCGTATAAACGGTGCCGATTACACAAGGAATCTTTAAACTCTAAGGGTTCGCCCTTTCCTAATCTTGGGTTTCTAGGGTCGAGAAAGGGGGTTGAGGTTCTCCTAATAGTTCCTTATGGTAAGCTATTCTTTTTCGTTAGGAAAACTATTTCTGAACAATTCTTCCTCAAAATTGTTTCTTCGTTGTGTTCTAATTCGAATTCCTGGTTCTATCCTCAAGGTTATAAAATCTCAGAGTCGAAAGATTGGTTGGTCATTTCATTAATGGGTTTGAAAAGGAGAGAATCAATAGTCTGCCTCATTGTTAATATCATGTTTATTCGGGCCGTGATACTTAGCGTGAGTAGTGTCAAAGGGTCCTGAGAAGGATTCCAAAGGTTGATGTGGATTCGTATTCTTCCATATGAAGAGTGGAATCGTAAATGAAAATTAACAAACAAACACACAAATAAAAGATAAACTACGAGAAAGCTAATATGCGGAATTAAAATCTCACTTGAAAGGATTCAAGCGAGTAGAACTAAGCTAAACTATGATCAGAACCTAACTATTCCCCAGGCGGTGGCGCCAAAAACTTAATGTGTGGTCATCGTAGGACTTCTACACGAGAAGTTTTACAACTCCCTATGTAGTGCACCTAATCGTTGTAGTGTATATGGAAAGACTCGGTTTTTGTTTATCGTTCACACTTGAGAAATATGTTGGGAAGGCTTGGATTCACGTCTAAAACAGAATTTAAGGGTTGAGGAAATTCTTTTGTATTTTTGAATTTAAATGGAACAGCCAAGTAAATCATATGTTTGAGAGATTGGTTGGTTTTAGCTAATAAACTAAATATAATTCTACGCTAAGGTGATAACCTAAATAAAAGATTGTGTCTATTTAATCATGTATTACTCCCTAGATTGCTTCTCTTAGTGTTGTTGCCTTGTCACCCTTGTGATGATCTGTGTAACTATTTCCTAAAGCATGAACGAATTACACGAACCCGTCGTCTACTTAGTATGCCGCTAGAGCAACGCACATGCAAGGTCGTATGAAGACTATTACACGGCCCCAAGGAGTTTACTAAGTGCATGTAAAATACATTAAAAGTGGATCAACCATATTAGGGGGCAAGGCATTATGAAGACTGTTACCCGATGGTATCCTTTGAACATAATCACGTTTCCCTAGACATATCAACAACATTTATAGACAGAAAGCTAGTTTTCTAAGACCTAACGTGCACATCCATCACAAGAAGCAACATCACTAAGATCTACATTCTAGGTTTCATACAATCATAAATAAACACAATAATAGGTTTAGCCAAGCATGTTAAATATAAAGCAAGAATAATAGATCCAACAACATGTAGATATATTGAATGATTAAGTAAACCTTACTTGATTAAAACATGAATTGGAAGAAGTACAATAGGGTTTTTAGGCCCTAAAATCGTCTCCTAAAGCTGCTAAACGAACTATGGTTTGTACCCTTTTTTTATTCTAAAGTTACACACTTAAAACCCTAAATTTGGGATTGTATATATAGGAAAATCAATGCGACGACATCGCATTTTAGTCGTGACGCCGTCATAAGATGAATCTTCTAGATATGTGTTTGAGTCGGTACGGGCTGACGCTGTCATGAATGATGTGACACCGTCACTTGATGATTTGTGATGACGTCATGTATAGCTGGTGACGCTGTCTCTAGGCTCTGTGAGCACAAATCTTCAAGAGTCTTGGTGTGGGTTCGTAATCTCGTCCGTTTCTTCTCTAAATGAGCCCAAGTCACGTGTAATTCATCCAAATGTCTTCCAAATGAGAAATACATGAAAAGGAACAATTAAGTACCTATTTTGGGCATAAACACACTATTTTGGGGGTTAAACAACCCCAAAAAAGTGTATAAAATGACACCTCATCAATACGTCGTATCGGGGGATGTGGGATACAACGTATTGGGGATTTCTTGGAGTAAGGACCACGTTTGATATCTTCTAGAATCTTCGTGTATAATAAACCTTAGATACGGCGTATAGAGGCTCCTGGATACGGCGTATTGGGTCTTCAATCCATCGTGGTTATCTGTGAAGTGTAGGCACGAATACGCCGTATCTTCATGATGAATGCGGCGTATTTAGGTAAAACCAGTTGGTTTGTAACATCCTGCTCCGATAAAGAGACCAAGAGTTACGTTATGGTGTCATATCAGAACATATAAACGCAAGCGGAAGACTTTATTAATTTAAAATACCAAGTCATGAAACAAAATGACCTCCAAATGTATTAAATCCTAACAAAGTCAAATAAAAGAAATCTTCAAAAGAAAAGGTCTCAAAACATAAATCCAAATCCAAAAGGGTTCTTCTAAAGGTGGTCCTCTAAAAGCTCCTACTCTCAACACTCATATCCCAACTTCTCGCTTTGTACCTGCCGCAGGAAAAGAAAACGCGGCTGAGCTAACGCTCAGTGAACAGATATAATAATAATAACAAATATAAAACGAAAGTTTGAATGAAACAAATATCAAGAACCTGGCAAACAAATGCCAAATGATATATATATATAGAACAATGAATATGATAAGAGTAATCAAAGGAAATGCCTACGAGCCCAAACAAATGTCTAAAGCATGCCACATGCTTAGACCCTAAACAAATAATCAGATAGTCATAATCAAATGTACACAAGTATGCATTCCCTGATGTACCAAATGTGATATGGGGTGTATTGCACACACACAACCATTCACCTGAACTGAACGGAACAAAGTACCTAGGATGCATCCATACGCTCCCTGCAAAACAAAGTCATATCCATATACACAAGTACAATGACGAGTGTACATAAATGTAAGCTAATAATAATCAAAGGCCATCATTCAAAAGGGAACGCCATGGACCAATCACACCGCCACAGATAGTGTCATGCCATTGGTGCATCAATGCCATGGTTATGGTACCTCTATGACTAGTTCAAATAGCTCGGGCAAAGAAAACTGAACAAGTTACCAATAATCCAATCAAGATAACGAATCTAATATCATACGAAATATTCAAACAAGGATCAAAGGAATCACAAATACGAATATCAATGAATATTAAATGAAATCATGAGAACGGATAGCAAATCAAACGGAATATCAAATGAATATCAAATGAATCAAGTAGCTAAACAAATGAGAATCAAATCATGAGATGTCCTTACTAAAAGGACGAAATATTTGTACCAATAACGGAATGGACTAAAGAACCTATAAATTGTAACAATAGTAAAGAGATGTATGTATCAAGAATATCCGTACCTTAACAAACACGCAACGGAGAGAACGAACACGAAGACAAAAGATCAAAACCTCTTCACCGAATCTACAGAAATCCATGATTACATATATTACATACCCTTTTTAAGTAGTTTTACATTTTATCTTACCATAAAAAAAGTTTACTTGACTTAATTAAGGTTTCCAAAAATTCCAGATTTTGACTACTTATTTAAGGTAA
>BQNB010028933.1:7232-17484 GCA_026074375.1 Tanacetum coccineum
TTTAATAAGCTCGACATCAAATAAGATTTTAAGCATATAAGCCAAAAATAGTCAAAATAAGCCGAAGCTCAATAAGCTCAAAACTCAAATAAGCCGAGTAGTATTAGGCCAAGCCCAATACCCTTCCCTTAACCCCCGGTTGGGCCAAACCAAACAAACATAGCCCAAAATTAAATAAGCTCTTTACACTAGCTTATTTTTAAGCTATTTTGAAAATAAGCCCTCATAAGCATTTGACTCAAAAATAAATTTACCACCACAACCATATTATAAAAGTGACCATTTCTAGTTCTTTTAGTTTTGTACTCGACACAAACAAACACCCTCTTTTTCAATCCGTTTCGTTTTAAGGTTTCAATTTTTACGACGATCAACTTGTACAACTAGCATTAAGATATCATAAGAACCATAAAAGTACAACTTAAATAAAATTTAGACAACTTACAAGTTTGGGTTTTGAAAAGCGAGAAGGATGTGAAACTGACTACCCAAACGTAGTTTTCTATAACCCAAGACTATCAAATATCAACCCAATAGTGTTTCTTAACCCCGTGTTCTTGGTAAATCTTCAAAAATTATGTTTTTTGTTCTTGTGGCTTACGTCCGAAAATAGGAGAGAAAAAGAGAAGATATTTTTGTTGTTTGATTTTTGAAATGGAGTATGGAATACATGTTTGAGGTTAAAACAAAATGTACATGTGTAAAACAAGTGAAAGAGGGGCTATAAACTCACCTTGAGTGAATGAATCAACAATGTAAATCAAAATGCGTCACATAAACGTCCGAATGCAACCTAATTAATTTTAGGTCGTATGAGTACTAACTACTTTGAATAACTAATACTGTATATAATTCTATATAGCTACATCACCATCTAATTGTATTTGTGGAATAATATTTAAATCGCATTTGATAAATAATAACCATGTATTTGTACTCGTATAATCGTATAAATAGTTCAATCGCCTTTGTAAAATAATATTTATAAAGTTCAAAACATGTATAAATATTATTTAAGTGATTCTAAAATGTTTCGCAAATTTTTTTATTAAAAACGAACCAACACTATTCATGTCAGAAAATAGTGCACAAGTATAAAATAGTGCGTATCTTTCTCGTTTTAAGTCCGTTTTGAACGTTCTTCATGTCCACGCTTTCGTATTAAGAAGATGTATCAAAATATTACATTTTAATATTTTTAACCCACTGATGAACAGTAGTTTTACTGTTCATGATTATTTATAAAATTATTTTATAAATTTAATTATTGAAATCTCGTAAAAGTCATATCTTATTCGTTTTAATTCTGATTTTAGTGATTCTTTCGAGCACGTCTTCGAAATTAAAAGTCTTATCTAAGTAAGATATCTTCCAAAAACTTTCTGATGTGAACAGTAACCTTTTTTTCTAAAATTACTTTTATAAAAACATTTTTATATATTTAATTATCGTAAACTTGCAAATAGCATAACTTATTCGTTATAGCTCGGTTTTTCGAGTTCCTTATATGTCTACAATCCTTGTAACATGTAGTAAATCCAAGTTTTAAAATACGAATTTGGACCAGTAGTTTTTGTATAATTCATGATTTAATTTATAAACTTAATAAATAATCTTTTCAACAATTAATTTATATATACTTTTTATAAATTAATCAACACTTGTAAAATGTAAAATGTTCTTCTTTCTAAGATGATTTTAACACCATAATAACATACAAAAAATGTACTTGATCCATGTAACAATATAAAAAAGTCATTTATACACTATAACATTTCCTATAATGGTGATTACTAATATAGAAGAATTCTATACATATAAAATCCCAAGTTGTAAAGAGTATAGGGATTTAATGACCTTAAGTTGATGTCTGATGAAGAGTAACAAGTTTAAACCCATTTAGAATCAAAACCCTAGCTTTCCAAGACTTAGAAACCTGAACATTTCAAGAAACCCTAAATCTTGAATTTTCTTGGATTAAACCCTTAAAAATGCTAACCAAGCCTTCAATACACCTTAAGAATTCTTAGGTATGATACCTAGAACACTTTAATACTTGCTAGGAAAAAACTATATGGATTGTTTGTGTGTTATATGTGAGCCGTAGGGCTAAGGAGGACAAAGAGAGAGTTTTGAGGTGAAAGTTTCTTGTTAAGGAATTGTATGTGTAAGTATCCTTACTAGTCTTGCCTTTATATTACTACTAGAAATGAGTCCAAATATTAATAGGAAGACCAAGACTCTTTGGTTGACAAGATGATTGAACAAGGATATTATTTGTCAAAATACTAGTCATGCTAGGTTAAAATGACTTGAGGTTTGTAACATAAGTCCCTTAGATTGTTTCATTTTGTGCACAATGTCCCCTAATAAGCACATAAGCCATGAAAATTAAGGGTAGGAAATGAGCCTAGATGAGTCTTTAGATATTTTGTGGTAATTTATCTTGCATAACTTGTATTTTAATATGAATAAGATAAAGTGTGAGAAGAATAAACTTTTAGCATTTGTTTTCTAGTTGGTTTGATTTTATTAAAAATTTGGCCAACGAATCATAAAATGGGTAAATTTTATAAAACTCAGGGTATTTTGGGTATAAAATATGTATTTGTTGAATGCGTAGATAATTTTTTTGGTGGTTCGATGAATGCCCTAGAAAGTATATATATGGCGAAACGTAAACACTTTACGTAACCAATAAAAATAAAATGTGCAAAGTTAATGATTATCCTCCAAATAATTATCTAACTCTTGCTTGACATAAACTTTTAATTGTTTGATACCCGTTTACGTTGAATGAAAATTTTTGGTTTACGCGATTTAACCTAACGATTAAAATTAAAAGCAAATGCGTACGAGACTAAAAATAAATAGTGAAATTAAATGACGTCGTAAAATGACATGAAAACACGGGGTGTTGTATCAAATGACTTGAAATTTGGCTATAATAATAATAATGTAATAAACAAAAACTGAAATAAAACCACTATACATGATGGAGTAGCATCCAGATGTTGCAGTCGTATTAAAGGGGAACGTAATAAATAAAATAATAATAATAATAATCAGATATGATAAAAGTTTGTTGTTTCATGTTGGTATTGCTTCACTATCGTGTTCTCAGCCTTAAAAAAGGTCAAGGAAATTACAGAGGCATATTTGCCAAAATAAAATCATTTGATTTTTGGTTGTTCGCTCCTAATGTTGCAGTTGTTTAAAGGACCGAGGGCTAATAATGTTGCAATAATAATAAATAATAAAGCCAAATTTCAACTTTGTGGTTATCTAAATAAAGCCTCCGTCTCTAGACTCGTAGTTGAGTTGTTTCGGATGAAATAAAAAGGATAACCCCTAAATCATTATGCGAAATTTAGAACATTAAATGTAACCTTATATCTCAGTATAACGTACTCTTTAGGAAAGGATTTCAAACTAAATATGGTTTAAACCGGTCACCTTTATAGTAATAAGGCCTTAATATATTAAAATAAGTGATCTCATTTCACATTATATTTTCTGAATAAAATCCTTAGAGGAATTTAGGAATAAGGGAGCGAAAAGTAGCTGCGCTTACACAATTAGCATTTATGAGTAGTGTTAGCATCTAATTTTATATTTAACGGTGATTTCGTTTTAAGCTTGGTTTGGGAATTGTAAAAATCGAGGATGACGAACTTTCTCTTTAAGCCTTTTAAATAATGTTATTAAAAAAATTTAGTTAGTTTTTATCTTATTAATGAATACGAGGTTAACGACGGGGTCTATGTTAGAAACAAATGATTTTAAACTCTCTTAATCAACCTTTTCTATTCTTGTTTAATGTTAGGGGTTTTAAGTTAAGGGGGGTTAAAATATTTTCTTTCCTAACGTGTATAATAAACATTGCATGTGGGACCAGCAATGGCTAAGCGTGGGGTGAATTTGAGGTGTGCTAACACACACATCATTTAAACCATAAAAGAAAACACTATAGATCAGACTAATAACCATAAAATATGAGTAATTATATTGAAAATATGTTTGGTTTGTGTTATTATGTCTTACAGGTATAAAGGATTGAAAACAAAGCAAAAACGATGATTTTCTGGTGAGTTTCGACGACGTTTTCACGTTGTTGAGATTCAAACAAAGTCAAAAAATCCCCCGAGTACTTAATGCCAGATCAATGAATTACGAGTCCATGATACTGGCCTTTTAAATTTTGACCCTTTTTATTTTGAAACTTTTTATGCCTTATTTGGCCCTTTGCATAACTAATGAACCAGGCCCAAACCAACAACCCATAAAACTAAGTGTTATGTATATAATAATCAAGAGGAAGCCTTAGCAATGGTTAACCTTGGACGCCCTAAAGCTTTGGCTCTGGGAGGTCCACGGTTTATCAGGCTGAAGGTGGCTCTTTTTTGTATATCCACGTCAGCTGCTAACGTGGATGACAACCACGTCATCAAGCAGACCCCACTACTAAAGTGGCTACTGAAACGTGGCAAGTTGACATGGCTGGGTCCCACATGCCACGAGGGTACCACTCATGTGGTGACACGTTTTGGCTTGGGATATTCGAACCTATATGATTACTTCTAGAAGCCACATGTAAGGATGCAATTGGTGGATCTAGTTGATTGTGAGCTGTTATTCCCATGCCAATGATTACTAATAATGAGGTGGTTGAGAGCAATTTCTTGGAAGTTTCACTCACACGCTCCGCCTGCAACAATTACCGAAAAATAACCCCCAGTTATCTTTGGCTTCAGATTGGCTGGACGCAGTAATGGACAAAAAATACCCTTAGGGTATGGGCTTTAAAAAGACACAAACAGCAGTTCATTTCTTGGAGAGAATTAAAGTTAGTAGTTTTTAGTAGTTTCCCTCTTTCACAATTAGTGTAGTCTTATTTTATAGTTTTAGCTTTATTTTTATAGTTTTAGCTTTATTTTATGGAGATTATATTAAAAGCTTTTTAGCTTCTCTAGCTTAATTGTAATCAACCTCATTTTAGCTTTATTAATGAAGATTGTTTTGGTGGAATGTGACTTGAGCATATTCTTTCTCTAATCCACTATTGTCTTTTCTTTTCTTCTTTTAAGCTTATTGGCTATTTGCATAAAAGCTTATTCCCTCTATTTTTTCCCGTGTCCGTGTTTGCCCGTTTTTTACGGTTTTCTTGTGATTTTTGTCTTATCCATACCTGCACACACAAAACACAAAAACACACATATCTTTGCCATTTTAATCATGTTTTTGGTATTTTAGGGTTATTTTTGGTATTAAATAGATGTGTGTTTTCACACATATCAATAGCTTATTAGCTTATTAGATTTAGATTTTTTTAAAAAGTAGATCTAGTGTTTTAAAAATAGCTTAAGCATTTAGATTAATATTTAGAAATTCAAGTTTTTAGCATATAGCTTATTTATTGCTTAACCATTGTTTGAATTGTACTCATGAGGCGTGGAGCTTAAGGGTTACATAAACTAGCTTATTTTCTAAGGTTAGAGCTTTATTAAGAGTTTACTAAGCTTATTAATGTATAAAGTTCCAAACTTTATCATCTAATAAGTAAATAAAGTCTAATAGAGAAATAAACTTGGCGTTTTGCCTTATTTATGTAATCATGTGGTTTTGTATTCGATTCGGTTTATCATTCGGTTCATCATTCGGTTCTATCCTCTTTCTCTTTTCAATACTAGTAGTTTAGATTTATTTATCTTAAAATGATTATGTTTGCTTATTTGTTGATTGATATGCTTAGTGAGTAGATTTTATATATGCTTGTTAAGTGATAAATTTTTTAGTAAATTAAGTAGGATTATAAAAGTAAAAATATTGATTAGTGATTTTCAGATTACTTAGATTAGTGTTTTGGTTATTCGAGCAGGCAAAAGCCGTAAGAATAAGTAGGCATTAATTTAGTAATCGATATCTTGATAAAAATTATTTTCAATAAAAACCAACGTCGTGAGAAGATAATTTATTTGAAAGGTATTGATTCATCAATAAGGACTCCATCATATATTTAATTCACACTTAAGGATCTAAACATTTCACTTAGCAAGCATATCTTTTTATATATATATCTCTTCGTTTAATTGCTTAGTTTATTGTTATTTAGCTTAATCTAGTTTATTGTTATTATATATGTAGAAACATGTAATCTTATGATCAAACCAAGAACAAGAGTGAGATGTGGGTTGTGATGTTAGAGATAGAATGGATGGAAAATGGATGAAGTTTATAAAGATGGAATGTGACAAATAGAACAACCAACCCTCTCCAAGGCTAGGAGAGGGCTTATATAGTTACATGATGGCCGGCCCATGGGCTATGATGGGCTTCCCATGGGCCTTGGGCCGGATTAGCTTCTATACTTAACATGACACAATCTACGAGCTAAGACCTATTACAACTTGGAAGTGACCGACACTTTTTGTGTTTCCAACAATCTCCCCCTAAGGGAGGTCACTCCATTTTACAAAACTTTAAGCCTAGCATACAATGCTTTGTCTTTAGTCTTTAGCTCGTCCTTTTGACATTCTCCTGTGAGTATGTTGTAGTGATCATTGATTTCTGGATTGAGCTTGTTCCTTGAACTTGTATTTGACATTGTGATCTTGAGCATCTTGAGATCATCAACCAAGCACAATCTCTTCGCCATCTTGAAACTTTGCCATCTTGTGGATTTGTGATTTCTGAACCAACATGCTCATACCTTTCTTGAATGGTTGTCTTGAAAAACTTTAATGCTACGTCTTTCTTGAGATTCGTTAACTATAATACTTCGTCACTTCGAGAAAGACGTTCGTTATCAGAGTAGCGGAAGTCTTGAAATATGTATTTGAGCCTTTCATGAAGTCCTTATGTTTGTCTATCGGGTATGAGCATGTGGCTATGGATCTTGTGAGTCAGCTGGAATCAGGAACCTCCACCACCATCTTTAAATAGCCTGCATAAAACAGTTAGCAATAAAGCGGGGGGACGAATATGGCTTTGTCATTCGCCCAGGTTTGGTTGGAGTAACCTTCAAATCCGTGAGGATCGACCTGTGATCAGATAGATTCAATTTAAGAAGAATCTTCTTGACAGGATTTCCAGCTGTAGTATTGAATCTTTCTAACACATAAGTATTAGATTCATCGTACTCAGCATGTTCTCATTATCGGAACGTCTCAAAGCAGACAGCACGATAAGAGTGAACCAGTGAGTTACTATCTCACCGATTGATATAGAAAATCGATTTGAAAATCAATCGACGTGTCACTTGCTAAAGTGGTTTTGTGACACATCGAGAGTTTTAAGCAATTCAAAATTCTTTAACCGTTGATCCATAACCTGGAACAAGTTTGATTCATAAAGAATCGCACCATTGTTGCTTTCCAGTTGTCACAAGCTTGATTCATAAGAATCGCACAAGTCACCTACCATGAGCTTGTTTGATGTTGGCTCAAGCAGGATTTCCATCTTCATTGTGAATACCTAAGTATCACTCGGATGTTCTGGCAAAATCACAAGGATCTTGCGTAGGACTCTAATGATATTACTTGATATTCACATTGTGTGAGATAACAAGCTAAATTATGACAAGTGTCCTAATGAGATTAATGGATGATCTCTTTTGGCTCTAGACTCAATAGTGCACTTTTAATTTTAGTGATCGGAGGCTGGAGCTGAGTGCCACCTTTTCAATATCAACTAACTCGGAGTGAGAAAGTCAATAGAAATGAGTGTATCTCCGTGAGTTTTGAAACAAAGTCTTTCCGACTTTGAGTGGCTGGGAGGGGTTTGTGCATAGCGTCACTGGGTCCATGACTGTCTTCAATGTCAGACAACACCTAAGTGTTTCTGACAGCATATGTATTGACCCGGTTTCTGCCTAAGTGTATGGAGGGCTTCTTTCTTTTCACCCTTTATCCTTACATTTCTTTTTCATTCTTCAACCCCTTCAATGCTTACCGAGACTTCATAACTAACACCTTGTTGGGTTTGTTCCAGTGTTAGCTCCATCTCAGTCGGCATTATTCCCGATTCTCACTTTTTCTCCTTTTTAATCATACCTAAGGACTTCTACACTAACTAGTGGATATCCCTGGGTAGATCCCTCCGGTTTTGGCTGGATCATGGGATTTGAATACCTATACCTAACCACCTTATAACTCCATAAAATTAAGTACATGGTCGGTCTTTTAGGGTATTCCATCACCATTACACACCAAAATCATTGAAAAATTCATTCAAAGTGTTTGATATAAATATCAAAATGTTTACACTTTGAATGTTTTTAATCATCACTAAAAGCTCCCCCTTAACATGTGCATCGTAATCGTAGTACATGCTAAGTGTGGAGTGCATCGAGTCTATTTTAATTGATTACTTCTGTCAATATACATTAAGTCCAGGTTAATCACATTTTCTCCCCTTATCCAAAATGTTAATCCGTTGATATTTTGGATATCAATTGATTAACCTATCGGGGACAAAATGATGTAATCTAGCAGATTAGAACATATTGTTGCTCCCCCTCAACTTTTGAGGGTTTATAAGATGGTGCCGAGTACAATTATTTGAAAGATTTTGAATTTACTAAGAAATTCTTGAAAAAATTTGTACTCGAGCACAACTTATTTTTCACCAAAAAATTCTACACTAGTTATTGACATATTCACAAGATAAAATTATTTACGAGGATTGACCTTTTAAGATGAGAACAACATATGATAAATCATATGGTCCTTTGTAGTAGCCGAAAGTCACCCCCGTATGGTCTTCCACCGACAAAACCCTCAAAACTCCTCATGATCCTCCTTGTCTTTATTCTTTTGTTGATTGCCTGAATCATAGCTCTTGCATTTACTTTGTCACGTTGGCTCCAAAAAGTCTGAGGTAGATACTCCATTCTAATTCCCTTAAGGCGATCATTTAGAGCAATCCGAACATCATCGAGAGTACCATCGCTGAACTTGTGTAGTTCGTCAATGCGTATCAATCTGTTCTTCTTGTCTTTGTTCTCATAGATGAATCCTCTGGGATCAGAGTATGGTGTGTAAACGTCTCGTCTTCTCAAATTGGATCTGTACGTGTCAGGATTTGTGAGGTTGAGTTTCTTTTGATAGCTTTCAACACCCAATTGAAGATCTTCCACACGTCTTTGGATGACAACACTTCTTGTGAACATTCTGAAGGAGACATTAAATGCAATACGTTCTTTAACGTTGAGATTTGTCACCTTTCCCTGCACGAGAAGAAGCAGCATGTCTTCAATGTCTTGGATCCGAAGTCTGTGGAAGTCGCCTTCTTTGAACTTGTAAAGTATGTCATCATCCCTCCGTATAGTAATCCAGTCAAGATGCTTATAGTTTTGCCATTCAACTATTTCCACCTTTGTGACAGCAATAATTCTTCTTTTTGAGTAAACGTCACGAGCTGATTCCCTTGTGGTCCCAAATGCATAGAACTGTCTTCGCTTTTTGCCCCAATGTGAGATTCCCCAGAGAGTGAATTTTTCGTAGTTGACTATCATTTGACTCCACATTGAGTTGGGCACTAAGTCTTATATCCATTTAATATGCCCGTAATCTGCAGCCGTGGTCTTCGTAACTGAAGTAGAGTACTTGCGGCTTGACTCACCACCACGTAGGTACTCAAGGTCATTATTGATGAAGTGATGAAACGGTATAACATGACGACCTTGAGAATTTGGAACCAACGGTAGTGGCTGTCGCAGATCATGAGGATATTGGCGGCCTTCGGGGTTGATCCAGTCCAATATTTCTGTTGTGGCTTTGTAGACTTCTTCACAAAAGTATTCAAGTTCAGTCAAACTCTTGCATGTTCCTTTCATCAGCTCAAATGTTGGACCTGCTAACAATTCAGGTGTTAGTGTTTTAACATTTAGCCGGTTCATCACAAAAGCGGAGAAGTCAAATGTAGTTTGCATAGTTTCCTCTACCAGAGTAGATTGGCTAGTAGATTGCTTGTTAGTCTTAGAACCTGTAGTAGTCTTTCCAGCTATCGTGGTTGTTGTTTCTCTTGGAGCACTGGTAGATGCAGGTTCTTTTCCTGACCTTCTTCTTTTGGACCCCCAGTCTGTTCTAGCGGAGGGTTCTTGATCATCATCTACTCCATCTCGAGGAATTTTGGATGAGAGTGTTTCACCATATTTATTTGTTTGTCTGAGTTCCGAGAAGTTGTCTTCTAACGCTTTTAGTCTGTAATCAAAACTAAACAATGAAGCAAAGTTAGGAAGATTTTGAAGTGA